>JAEAOA010001883.1:297500-445000 GCA_016746295.1 Potamilus streckersoni | reverse complement strand
TTTTGCTGGTTATTTTTTATTAAGAAAGCCAGTTTGTCCCCACATATTTAATTTTTTCCCTCTTTTTGGCATAAATAAAACATTTCTTTGTGTTTTGATATATTAAAATATATTTTTCACAAAACAATGATTCAGTACATTTTTTAAAAAATATTTTATGTCGTTGAAAAACAAAATGTTTCAAAATTCCTAGAAATTCCATCTCATCTAGGCGTCAAGTCTTTTATGTTTCTAGGTTTTGGGATTCTAGCACATTTATTTAATGTTGGAAGACATTTACAAGCATTTTATAATCGGCATTTTACCTTGAACCATAATTATGTGGAAAAAGTCATAACTAGATGCATTTTTTCGATTTCTATCAAAAATAATTTGATCAAAAAATTTCTAGCGATTTCAAAATATTAATTAGCTATGATCTTTAGTATGTTACCCGATTCAATTTGATGGTGAATATAAAAGGAAACTGACATGGTAATAAAATTGTCGGCTTGTATACTTTACATACCAGTATATATTGCAAAAGTAGGTCACAATAACCCAAATTTGAAAATATGCTATTGCAATAATGAGATGAACCCTCAAGGCTCACACAAAGAGGAAAATAGATTTTTAGATGAGACGCACATCTTATTTGGACCAAATGGGTGTTGTCAGAAAATATCGCGAAAAATGTCACACTTTACATCTACGGATTTGCCATGGTTACAAAGTATGGAAGTGACGTTGATTTCAGTCATTGCATATTAGTTTACTAAGCAGTTATGAAAAGTGATATCCAGGTTTTGGAAAAAAGAAGAAAAGAAATGGTGTTTTTTTTCCAAACTGTATGGGAATAGTTCTTAAAATATCTAAGCCCTGCTTGCTAAACAAAACAAAGAAATTTAACGTTAAATGAGTGAGGGCAGATACAAACGAATGGGATAGAGCTTTTAATACACTTTTATAAGATATGCCAGATGCTTGTAATCGCATTTCAAATTCTCATTGATTAAGCCATATTTTAAAAACATCAACAAAAAAACCCAAAAAAACAAACAAAACAAAAACAAACTTCAAACACCCAAACGCATAAACCATCTAAAAAGCTTACGGATTTATTACGTATATCACCTGATGAGAGTCGTCATTCATCTTAAAATTAAAACGAAAGTAAATATAATTTAAACTGTTGTTCTTAGGAGATGAGTTTACAGACGGTAATTCATATGTATTCAAATCACCTGGTTCTGCAGTCAAATGTAAAAACGTTCATGACATATGATCTACATTTTCTATATTGGAATCTAAATCTTGTGACAATGAACTGATAATACCCTACACCAATACCTGTATCGTTCTTAGAAGCATAATATCAAACCAAATATATCGAAAGGTCTCGAAGAACTTTGCATTAAAAACATCCAATAATATTGTACAGTTTGTAGCAAACAGACAGTTCGCATAAAGTGAAGATACGGGTTATGAAAGCCCAGATACCAATGAGTCCACTGTACAGTTAAAGCTGTTTGTAAAGGACACCCTAGGTGCGATATAATAATTGACGTGTACTTAAACTCAATGTCTTACATGCAAAGACAGAAAGAAAATGGGTTCATAGTATCATACATTCGAGCAAGTTTCTCTGTTCTACAATAAAGACACATTGATCTGGACTTCCTTCATTAATATTATCAAGTTACAATATATATATATATATATATATATATATATATATATATATATATATATATATATATATATATATATATATATATATATATATATATATACGCACACACACATAAATACATACACACACACACACCTAACTTACCTGAAATCGTCTTTAGTAAAGAAATCTTCGGCTGACGCGTGACATTGCACTTCACGACCTTCAGGTTTGACGATCATTGACTTTTGCCAGAACGTTTGCGTCATAGAGTATAAGCCAATGGACGTGAAGAAATGCTCAGCCATTTTGAACATGTACTCCACGGTGTAATTCTGCCTTAGCATCTCATTGTCGACATCAGGCTCTTTTGCGTTCGGGTAAGGAACGACCAGGTCATAGATATTCTCCCAATCCTGCGCCCACATATTGCCTAGTATTGTATTAAGCATACTATACATAATATTTAGTATATATATATATATATATATATATATATATATATATATATATATATATATATATATATATATATATATATATATGCGTGTGTATGTGTGTGAGCTATCTAATCTACGGGTGTGACTTGTATATAAAAAAGTATCCTCTGACTATCCAATTCAAAAAGACGTAACGTTGGATTTAAGAACTAACTACAACAAATATAGTCATTTGCCGTTGGGAAATATAACAACGTAATTTAATCCAAATTCGATATATAGGTCTTACTCTCATGAAAATGAAATATATACATTAGACTTATTTTAAAAACCAGTCCAGACAATCTTTACAAAAATTACTTTCATATACATCCGACTATCCTGCAAACCAGTCTTGACAGGCTATATACAATATAAATTTCTTTTAAAGATAAAAGCCTTAGTAGATATCCACAAAAAAATATGATATGTCAAAATCTCCTTATTTGATCTAAAAATAATTATCGAAATGTGAACATCGGTAATATTTTGTGATTATACAGGTTGACTGAATTAACATCCCATACCATCTAAACAAATGTAATGAACATAACCTTTCAATATATTTCCTTACTAGTCGTAGAAATAGAAACATTTGAGTTTTTGTCTATGTAGGATCCAATAAACCAGGAGCAATAACTGCGTTCTACTTTAAAATTCAGAATATACCGATAGTAAAAGATTAATTTGGCAAATCAAAGCAAGAAGAAGCTTCATTTTTACCGAGAAGATGAGCTGGGATAGCTCCCGTCTCTCCGACTACATCCGGGTATTTTTCATGCAGACGACGTCTGACGTAAGCGTGAAGCTGCTGATACAGAGGCTTTAACTCTTCCCACAATTCCTCTGCTATGTCCTCCAAATCAGGCGTGCTGTCAAACTGGTTTTCTATCCAAGCATCAGCATAGTTCTGGTATCCTGCAATATGTGAAGAACGTGTGATGGCACTTGTATTTTGTAAAACAACATTTTATTTTGGAAAAAATCTGGAAAGTTGCAGCTGATGGAGAAAGTATTCTTGAGTGCATACATGTTAAGAAAATCTATAACGGCAGACGCAAGCATTTGTCCTTTCGAGGGTATAGAAGCATTTATCTACTTTAAAAATAAATTTATTCCTTTTGTCAGAAATCTGAAGCGAAATCATTGATTCATACTTTCACAGTAAGACACTTTTCATTCATACATACTATTGATTGAAATTATAGATATCGACATGTAACATTAGTATGAAACCAGACATGTAAAACTATTCAAATTTAGAATAGTTTAGTTTACGTTTGCCTTGTAACGAAAACATTCCTTAATATTATCACAAAATTATTATGTCTGATGCATATCTAAACAGTCACTTTCGAGGAAACTCACCTATTCAAGACAGCGTTTTATGAGGGTTTTTATTTCAAACGTATCTTCATATTTGTAACAATATACGATATGTGTAATTATGTAACGTTTAATAATATACAATATGTGGAACAATACGCGAGGTATGGAACAATGTACGGTATGTGTAATTATGTAACGTTTAATAATATACAATATGTGGAACAATACGCGAGGTATGGAACAATATACGGTATGTGTAATTATGTAACGTTTAATAATATACAATATGTGGAACAATACGCGAGGTATGGAACAATGTACGGTATGTGTAATTATGTAACGTTTAATAATATACAATATGTGGAACAATACGCGAGGTATGGAACAATGTACGGTATGTGTAATTATGTAACGTTTAATAATATACAATATGTGGAACAATACGCGAGGTATGGAACAATATACGGTATGTGTAATTATGTAACGTTTAATAATATACAATATGTGGAACAATACGCGAGGTATGGAACAATGTACGGTATGTGTAATTATGTAACGTTTAATAATATACAATATGTGGAACAATACGCGAGGTATGGAACAATGTACGGTATGTGTAATTATGTAACGTTTAATAATATACAATATGTGGAACAATACGCGAGGCATGGAACAATGTACGGTATGTGTAATTATGTAACGTTTAATAATATACAATATGTGGAACAATACGCGAGGTATGGAACAATGTACGATATGTGTAATTATGTAACGTTTAATAATATACAATATGTGGAACAATACGCGAGGCATGGAACAATGTACGGTATGTGTAATTATGTAACGTTTAATAATATACAATATGTGGAACAATACGCGAGGTATGGAACAATGTACGGTATGTGTAATTATGTAACGTTTAATAATATACAATATGTGGAACAATACGCGAGGTATGGAACAATGTACGATATTTGAAACAATGCATAATATGTGCCATAAAGAACGATATGTCTACAGTGCACGATATCTGTACCAATGCAAGACATATTAAACAATGCACAATATGTGTAACAGACCATCATATGCAAAGCAATACACGAATCGAGAAAGAATGCATTATATATGTGACAATACACAATTGACCTGACGTGTTTGATAAGACAATATTGGATAACTTTAGCCATTAAGTCAATGAGAGAGAGAGAGAGAGAGAGAGAGAGAGAGAGAGAGAGAGAGAGAGAGAGAGAGAGAGAGAGAGAGAGAGAGAGAGAGAGAGAGAGAGAGAGAGAGAGAGAGAGAGAGAAGAATGATTGACATCTTGTACCGTTTTCCTTTGCGCCTTGATTTAAAAAGGTGACATATTCTGCATACTTTGTTTTCATTCCTGGACCAGTCACATCTCTCCAGCTTTTCCATGCCCACAGTAGTTCCTTAGGATCACGTGATTTTGCCATCACCTCGGTAAGCTGTGGCTCTAGGGAGTAAACGTTTCCATCTTTTTCCACCTTGGCTGTGGAATAAATTTCCAGTAACTCCTGACGAATATCCTCTTGTCTTCTGAAAGCGTAAATGTCTCATTTGTGTCGATTTATTATAATTCTAGTTAATAATATGTATGTATTTCATGTCTTCATTCTGCTTATTATCCCGGTATTCAGCTGAAAGCCTAAAAGATTTTTATTCCAGAGATGAATCTTTTGAATAGCGTGTTATCCAAGCATACAGACAACAGCCAAACGATTTCTATTTGACTTGTATCGTTTGAATCGACAGTTATCCCGATATTTTGACAAGAGCAAAACGATGTCTATTTCAGCCTCGTATCGTAGTTCTAATTTAAAACTTATATCAAATTGTTTTAAAAGACTTGAAGTGCGCAAGATGAAAGTACGATCTCCATCATTAACTACAGAAGGTAATAAAACAATGTTGCCCTACACGTTTTGCATTTTTTGAATAGATAAAACAACTGTAAAAGCAAGTAAAACCTTATACATATCCCTCCAACAACAACACAAATGAACAACACATGCAAGGAAACGACAAAACAATAGAATGGACAAGACGTAATTTTGTCTCAAACAATAGTTGAATTAATTCCGAATACCGATATGCGCGTTAATATTTATTTTAACCATTCAAGTAAACACTGATTTTGCTTGACATCACCGTTATTATCTAGTTAAGCCATTCAAATGCAATTTCAAGCAATATTTTCATTATTAACTATTAATGCAAACCCAAAGCGTATCCTGAGCTCACCGGACATCCTTGTCATCCTTGAGTGTAGTGTCCTGGCTAAATAATCTCAATTGTCGTTTGATATCTCTCAATTCTGGGCTCACAAGATACTGTTCTTTGAATATGTCTTGTCCCAATAGCATCCTGGCTTGACGTATCAGTTTTCTTGTCAACTCGGCTGTCTCCACTCCGACTTGGCTCAACTAAAGTCAAACAAATAGGTTGTAATCAGAATTTATTATGACGATCAAAAACAAAAAATTAATGAAAGTTCATAGTCTCACTTGAGAAACATGTGGAGTCTCTACTTAAACTTGGACTTCCACTAAAAGTTTATCACACCTTCTCCCATGGGCTGCTTTTCTAATTGATTGATTCATTTTTGTTTTCTCCAGCCATATACCACAATACAAAAATAATTAATATTTATTTCCCTCAAATATATTTCGTAACATTTGGTAAGTCAGAAGTTAACTATGATGCAAACCGGATATCTAGCTATCGGAATGGCAAGTTAAAGGCAAAGATAATGTATGGTCCAAGGACGGACACAATAAAGAAATAACCACCTTAGTTAGTCCAGTACTTGTCTACTACTTATAACAGTTTCGGTCAAGTGCAAGACAAAGGTCAGTCAGAGCCAAGACTGGATATCTAGAAGAACTTTAGAGGTATATACATTCTTTTGGTCTGAACAGTGTCATCAGCAATAACACAGAAAGCATTAAGATTTGGTTTATTCTGATGTGGAGAAGAACGGTACTAGAATAATGCATAATACACTATACAAATAATTAGCAACCTTTGACTACATGCAAAGAAGGAGTGATTTAATTCTGGATTAATGGATTGTAAAAATCCTGAAAGCTGAAATGTGACAATTAATTTAACATCTAATATACAAAAGGAAAACACCACCAAAAAAACAATAATACATAAGGAGTGATTTAATTCTGGATTAATGGATTGTAAAATCCTGACAAGCTGAACTGTGACAATTAATAAATACCGCAAACCCAGCCAATATCAACAACAAAACAAAGTCACCACCAACAGAGCAATAGGTCATTTAGAAACATTGTTCAAAGTGAGGAGAGAATGGATAACACAAGATATTATTTTGCTGTACGTGTAGTGTGTGTGCGTTTTTGGAATATTATCGCAGCTTTAACAATTCCAGTTACATCGCCACGATATTTGTAGTGTGAAAGTTTATAGTGATTTCTTGCTCTGGGGTACTATGTCGCAGATTTGTAGTATGATGTCCCAGCCATTCGCATTATCCCGACACCAGGCCGAACAGTCCTGAGCGCCAAAGCAAAGCAGATGCAAGTACCATTTTTATAAGTCATGGCATAACTCGGCCGGAGTTCGAACCCGCGACCTCCTGTATCCGAAGCTGACGCTTTAACCGCTTAGGCCACAGGAACCGTCTGTACGTGCAGTTAACTACTGGAATAAACTTCAGCCTTTGTATATTGGAAGGATAAAGGACGTTTGGTCAGAAAATACTTAAAAATGTCACTGTAACGGAATTTCGATTTTTTTTACATTTAACTTTTAATATCCTCTCCGATAGAGCACAAGTAAAAACAAATGATGGCACATCTCTCGCAGATGCTGCCATTATGCAACATAACCACTAAGTATCGTATAAGTAGGAATGAGGGAAGATATCCCAATATTCCAAAGGTTTTTTTTTGCAAGAATATTTCTAACAGACTGTCTCATTTCATACTTTCTGTTAGCTGACGGGAATTTAAATCATCTCGTGTATTATGTTCTTAAGAAGGTCTGTCATACTAAATGAGGTA
Organism: Potamilus streckersoni; assembly: GCA_016746295.1. NCBI lineage: Eukaryota > Metazoa > Mollusca > Bivalvia > Unionida > Unionidae > Potamilus > Potamilus streckersoni. The sequence goes on along the minus strand of JAEAOA010001883.1, from coordinate 437,483 downwards.
ACAGAACTAATTTTTATCTTAACAATAATACTGTAAAAATTTATTGTCATGAACTTTGACCCTAAGCTTGGATAAACCCATAAGTAGTTTAAAAGAGTCAAAGTTAATTAACTGACATATAGTATTCAGATATATCTACCACCAGCTGATATTAAAGTCAAAGCCAGAGTGTCAAATTATTTATCGAAATGCTTCTGAATGCAAAGTTTGGTCTAAAGCCATTGGTATATGTCACACGGCACATCAGTACATATAACACTATGTACTAAGGCAGTAGGGGTAAACAGCATTGCCAAGAAACACACCACGACTGGTCAGTCTGATCGGTCAGGGATCGAACCCAATACACATTGACTGAGCACTGGTTATGTTAACAACTGTGCCACCACATTGAGACGAAGGAAAGGAAACTGATATATCCCAGTACACCATCTATTCCATATAATTCTTGCTCTAGTAATTTATCTGTATTTCGTTACCGAACCATTGAGTAGCCGCAGGAAGTTATAAAACTGTACAAGTCTCGTCTCTGTAACCTCCTTTCTTAAATATATAAGAATAAGATACGAAAGTGATATCGTGTCTTCATTGAGATGCATTAAATATCTATCTCTATCTCTCGACTCTCCTCCCCGATGCCACAAGTATAACTAGAAGATGCTGACGTTTGAAAAAAAAGAAAAAATTAAACATCTTTGAATAAATATTGTACATTGTTATACGCAAATCGAAATAAAAGTGATCTATGCGATCCACTGCTTGCGACTTTTGATGTAAAGTCAGAGTAAAAAATAAAGACGAAAGAGGAAAAAATTAAATGAAAGATTAAGGAAAGAAAAAGTAAGAGAGAACAAGTGATACAGTAAAGAAGCACTAGGTAGCGAGAAAAAGGATAGAAGAAAGCAAGGAAGAAAGAAAGGAGAGAAAGAGATAGAAGTATACCTTGTCAGCATTCTCATTGGTGATGTTTGTTCTATAATTCCAACCTGCGTATGCTTGCTGAGCGTAGATGTCGCCAAGCTCATTGTTCATGTCCGTCAGTTTCTTACGATAGGACTGTATTAGGTCATCACTGTCAGTTGCTTTTTAAGGATGAGAAATTAGAATTAGGCATTCCAAACCTACTAGTCTATCTTTCTGTTTGCTGGTGTATGTACATATGTATCAATGTATGCAGCGGTGTACCTAAGAGTTTGACACCCGGGAATAATCTTTCCTTTGGCTCCCCAATAAATATTTTTAAAATGTAAACACACAGAACGTTATGTTTTTTTGCAATTTTTTTTAAACAGTGCAGTATTGCAATAAGCAAACTGGAAATAACTTTTCCATTGGCGAATGTTTCTTTTGGTTTGAGAACTTGTACTGGATTTTCAACTCTCCCGCCTCTTCTTTCCCGCAGCACCCTTAGTATACCACTGAATGCCTGTACTAATATATGCATTTTCAAGTGCTACAATCTCACTTACTAACCTCGTTCCTTGGCTGATATAACCTAAAGTCAGTTGTACCGTTAATGAAAATCATGACGCAAAAACTCTGTATGCATATTCTTTATTTCACATGTTTTCAAGAATTGTGTAACTTCCACATGTAGCATGGATGACTAGCTAACTAGTTGAAAATATTTCTTTTATATAAAAGCTTATCACTTTTCTTTGATCAATTATCAACGACTGATGCCAGACATTTTGAACCAAATTATTGTTTTGAAGACAGAATAACTGTTATTTTCCGACAACCGGAAAGAACAGAATGCCGGTTACTTTGAGGACAATTTAAACGCGGTAAAGTCTCTTCAAAGAGAATACAATTTAAAAAAAAGAATGTATCTTTATACACTCCACTGATACTTTAAGGTTAATATTTGTACAGCTAGCAAAAGGTACAAGTAAATGATGCCAGGAAGATGTCCAACATATGCCATATCGATTACAAAATGGTGCCAAACAGATGCCATGTTGACGCAAAGCAGATGCGCAACCGTTGTTACATTGCAGATGCTCAGCTGATGTCAGGTGGACGCAAATCTGATATCAAGTTGGTACCATTCTGATGCCAAGCTGATCCAAATTGTACATTTAATATATACAAATATTACAAAATCTTAATAAAGGATAGCCTTTAAAAAGGGCAGTGTATAACTCAAGGATGGTATTGTGTTGCGGTATGGGCATCAATAAATATAATACCCGTTGTAGAAGCAAACTCGAAAGCAATTTTAACGTTTGGGCAAAAAATGCAACGATTACAACATACTAAACAATTATGCCATCACAATCACCATCAAGAAAATCAACCAACAAGGAAAACAACAACAACAACAACATTAATAATAATAATAATAATAATAATAATAATAATAATAATAATAATAATAATAATAATAATAATACCTACCTTTCGCTTCCTTTTCTTGAAGTAATTTTACCAGCAGACGAAGTTCCAGAAGCGAATTTTGTAGATTTCCCAGTTTATAATTAAGCGCCTGAGCAACATCTTTCTGATCTTGGCATTTGGTCAAAATCAGTAGTGCTAGGATTAGGACAGCCCGCATTTTGGGAGTTCTTACAGAAAGAAAAACAAAATTATATGACAACAGTATTATATTTTGTGAACACGAATCCGTTCAAATTAATTTGTTATTGTAATTTAAAATTTTGCTGGCGGCGCATGGACTGAGCTGCTAAAATGAATATGTGCGACCGTTAAACCAATGTTCACGTCGTCATTTCGTCAAGTACTAGACTGTTATCTTATGGTCGAGAGATAGGAACCTGTTGCACCTATCTACATGGTTATCATGACTTCAAAGTTCCCTATAGGTTATCTTGGATTTTCCTGCCGAATGTTCAGCATATCAGAAAGTGCGATAATTCTTCTGTTATCATGTGAAATAGTAGACTTTGGTGATTTTCTTAGAGGTTAAAAAGAAATATTAGACAGGTGGCCGTGCAATCTATGCCACAAAGAATCCATTCCACAAAAAGAACACATAGTTATGGGTACGTCTGAAGAAGAAATAAGAAAGACACACGACTTAAAAAAAACCATATAGTGGACATACATGGAAAGAAAGAAAGAAAGAAAGAAAGAAAGAAAGAAAGAAAGAAAGAAAGAAAGAAAGAAAGAAAGAAAGAAAGAAAGAAAGAAGAAAGATGGATGGATGGACTGAAAACAAATAAAGAAAAAAAAGAAAGAAGATGGATGGATGGATGGATGGATGGGGATGGATTCAATAATTAAATGTTAGATAACTAATAAGAGCACTTGAACGACATATTCACTCATTCTTCGTTGAGGCATATAACACAAACAACAAGTAACATTCGAAAGGAAAGTGTGTTCTTTTATTATCGAGTGTCCGTAAAGACAATTTTGGCAGCAGTGAAATGAAAACATTAATTGGAATATTTCGATCAGTCTCAGAACATATGATTTGAAAGTTGTGTAGATTGAACAAGTGCGCGCGCGCTCGCGTGTGTGTGTGTGTGTGTGAGAGAGAGAGAGAGAGAGAGAGAGAGAGAGAGAGAGAGAGAGAGAGAGAGAGAGAGAGAGAGAGAGAGAGAGAGAGAGAGAGAGAGAGAGAGAGATGCAGTTTATGGGGAGAACAGTATTGGTGAAATAACTGCCTGCATATACTCATATTAACATTTATTCACCGTGAGATTTTCTTATGATAGAAAATTAGTCTGAATTTATTCTCCATTTATGTCTTCATTGACTAGTGAGGCAACCAAGCTGATTTGCAACTATGCTGGCTCATTCATGCAATATAATATCATATTTATTTAATAGTTTCTACATATTAAAATATGTACATAATCTTAACATTCCTTCGGCAATCGGAGGAAATTAATACGTCTACGTATGCATCCATAGATTGATCAGATAAGCAATGAATGAAACCAATGACATCTGTCAAAGAATAAGGAATGATCATGAAAGTGCTTCTGTCAATAAATAGGGAATGATCCACAAACAGTACCTGTCAATAAATAGGGAATGATCCACAAACTGTACCTGTCAATAAATAGGGAATGATCCACAAACTGTACCTGTCAATAAATAGGGAATGATCCACAAACTGTACCTGTCAATAAATAGGGAATGATCCACAAACTGTACCTGTCAAGAAATGGGGCATAATCATCAAAGTGCTGCTGTCAATAAATGGAGCATGACCATCAAAACAAACGACATCTGTCAAGAAATGGGGCATGACCATCAAAACAAACGACATCTGTCAATAAATGGAGCGTGACCATCAAAACAAACATCTGTCAATAAATGGGGCATGACCATCAAAACAAACGACATCTGTCAATAAATGGAGCATGACCATCAAAACAAACGACATCTGTCAATAAATGGAGCATGACCATCAAAACAAACGACATCTGTCAATAAATGGGGCCTAACCATCAAATAAAATACATAGGTCAATAAATGGGGTATGATCGTCAAACTGCATCTGTCAATAAGTAGGGATGTTCATGAAACAAAGAGCATCATGCAATGAATTAGGAAAAGTCATCAAACGACATTCGTCAATGAATAGGGAATAATCATCAAACAGCTTCCATAAAAATAGGGAATGATCATCGAACAGACTGCACCAATTAATAAATAGGAAATCACCATAAAACTGCATCCGTCAATAAATAGGGGATGATAATCAAGCGAATTGCATCAGTCAATTAACAGGGAATAACCATCAAACTGAATCCGTCAATGAATTGGGGTGATCATTAAACAAACTCCATCCGTCAATGAATAAGGAATGTTCATTAAACAAACTGCATCCATCAGTAAATAGGGAATGATCGTTAAACAAACTGCGTCTGTCAATGAATAGGCAATGATCATTTAACATCTAACAAATTGCATCCGTCAATGAATAGGGAATGACCATCAAACGATAGGGGATGATCGTGAAACAAACAGCGTCAGCATAGGGAACGACCTTTAAACTATATCTATATGTTAATAGGAAATTATATTCAAACGATTTTAATCCGTCAATGAAAATGGCATGACCATCAAACAAATTTCATCCAGCTATAAATAGGGAATGTCAAACAAACTTCATCCGCCAATGAATAAGTGCTGATCATCCAACAAACTACACCCATCAGTGAAAAGGTAATTATACTGCATCCGTCAGTGAACATGGAACGATAATCAAATTGCATTCCTCAATGAATGGGGGACGATCATCAAGCTGTATGTAACATTTACTGATTTATTTTCATGTAATAACAGACCACCACTACTTTAATTTATTTTGTTAAATTTTCGTCGTTTTTTATTTTATTTTTCTACAACAAAGCCTTCTCAAGCAGAGAGGTATAAGTACTAATTAATTTCCAGGGCTTGTGTTTATGACATGTATTAACCTAATTATGTAGTAAATAACAGTTTCGGACTCTGGAGTTTTCATCAAGTCAAAAAAGAAGACAACATCCTAACTTACAGTGTTTGCAAGTGTTTAATAACGTTTTTTTTTTGACATTACAGTACCCTATTATTTCCACTCAAAAAATAACTCTATTTATAATTAACTTTTTTTTCAAAGATGAACTTTTTTGTTGTGTTATGATCTTAAACTATTGTGTTCTTGCCTCTTTTACATCATTGTAATCTATGCCAAACAACGACGACATGCTCAGAATGTTGTATGAAAATCGACACTGTTTTAGGTCTTCAAATTATAACACCACTAGTTACAACATCCACATCGGCACCTAGACACTGAATTAACAATTAACTCTTATCCTAGCCAAGGCCACTTCAACCCTATACGTCTCGCTATATTTAATGATAGTGGAAATTTATATATCGACTTGGCAAGAACATAAAGCAGTTTATATATACCAAATCTACATCTGACACTTTAAACCTGCTTCATGTTCTTGCCGAGTTGTTTCTAAATAAATAAACAAACATAAACAAAAAATAAAAATAAAAAATAAAAAAAACAGCTTAGATGAAGATCCGTTTTTGTTTCTAAAATGCAACATGACCAGAAATATGAGTGAGATCTGCTATGTTGATAACGCCGTGAACACTAATACAAACTGAAAAAAAATAAAAACAAAGAAGAAGAAGGTACATTTATGGCCGTATGGTACATTATAGTTAAAGAAAATACTAACATAAAATTGGATTTTAAACTGATGATCGATTTCTAATTCGTTAACGTCAGTACAGAAATACCTTCAAGATATATTACGGGGTATAGCAAATCAGAAAGTGTCTATGCAATTTCAGTGTAGCGCAAAAGAAACAAAAGTGTGCGAAGCTGCAAAGAATGGGTTTAATGAAACATATTGGTTTGGACAAATTATTAGAACAATTATTGAATAAGTCTTTCAGTTTGACACATTGAATGTTTTGTGTGAACATATTGTGCTCACAAGAAGATATAATCGTTAAATTTGAATCGTTTAGCTGATGACACCAAATGTAAGTTTATCTTGGCCTCGTGTGCGTTCAGATTATATATATGTTTTCAATAACTGAAGAATGAACCAAATACTTTTATATTTCAAAAGGTTAGAAGATGCAATCCGTCCCACAACCTGACTAATGTATTAGTTTTAACAACCATGACCATATACTAATGGCTTTGCGCTAAGAATACAAATCAACAAATCAAATACAGATGGATTTGAGCAACGCCAAAATAGAGCTCAAGTTTACGTGAACCGACCCCTTTCGTAGATTTCCTGCAACCGCTTTTTACTCTGCCTTTCACTTATCAAAACCCATGGGTCAAATTAAAACAGACTGGTTTTATGTTTTAGATATGGACTTTAAATTTGATTTGGATGAATTAATAAATCATTCAGACTTCAAGGTTGATTCCCGCTTAAAATACTAAAATGCTGATTATTAGATCATTACTAATACAATGTCGGCGTATCACGTGACAATACTTTCAAATCTAAACTTACTCAGGAGGCATAGATCAATAGATTTCACAAGTTTTTGCTTGATGGCAATTTGGTTGTCTGTTAACATGGGAATTAACTTTTTCACCTCTTCTTAATCATGCCCAATTGTTGTCAATATGGTGTATGAACTGTTTTCATTTGCGGATGATGCTATTTGTACTCCCTTTTGAAAATAGTATTACTGTCGTTGATCATTTCATTTTCTTTCACCAGACATTGATAGATTATGGTGTCATATCATTGGTAAATATGATTTACATGTATTTAGATTTACTGTCTGATTTTTTGTCAGTACTATTTTGCAAACGATGACCTGCGATTTACTAGTTTTTATGAGTAATGACCAATTTATGTACTTCCATCCACTGAATATCACAAGTGTTGCTGCCATTCACTTTTAAAAGACATTGATATTTTGGCACATTCGGGTACAAGGATTGCATCTATACACTAAATATGAGAGATTTCAGACCCAACGTACTGCACTCCTGCAAGAACTTCTGCTTCAATTTATTATGTAATGTGTGTGTTTGTACACTCATGTAATTGATAATCATGCAAAACATGAACACGACGTGTCATATATCATCGCTTGTTCGGCCACGTCAGGAGAATGGATACAGGTCGCATTCCCAAGGACCAGCTATACGGCGAGCTAGCAGAAGGCACACGACTGACTGGACTGGACGGCCACGTCTGCGATACAAAGACGTTTGCAAGAAGGACATGAAAATGGCCAACATAAGCTTCAACAACTAGGAAAGCTGTGCTAACAACCGCTACGAGTGGCGACTTTCTGTCAGACAAGGCATTCAGATAGCTGAGGAAAGAATAAAAGCAAACCTCGCTACAAAGAGAGCCAAGAGGAAGGCAAAACAACAACCTCAACAAGAATCATGCTTCACCTGCATCAAGTGCAACAGAGACTGTCACGCAAGGGTCGGACTCTTCAGCCACTCACTACGGTGCAGATAAGACACAAATCGGTAGCTACACCATCGTTTTTTGAAGACGGACGGATGCCAACAAACCATGTGTGTGTATATATATATATATATATATATATATATATATATATATATATATATATATATATATATATATATATATATATATATATATATATATATATATATATATATATATATACATACACATACACTAAACTTGTGTAAAAGTATGTATGTACGATGGGATTTTACATGTATGCCCCAATAGAACGAAATAGTGCATATATTAACTTATTTACAATCATGTAAGACTGCACTGATTGTTAAGAATGTGTGCATCGAATTAATTTTTTTGGTATGAATAATCCATAATACTAGTCTGTAAACTATTCTGCAGAGCTTGTTATATGCACTGCAATCTCACACATTTACTTTAAACAAAAATTAGTTTTGAGCTCAAAGCGCTTGAGTGAAGTAATACCCCAAAATGTGCATTAAATAAATATACAAAGCAAATGGGAGCCAGCATTACTCAGTGGTAGTGTAATTGGCTCGTGACCGAATGGGTGAGGTTCGAATCCAACACACAGAAAAGTTTTGGTGAGCTACTTTGTTTAGGTACAAAATAAACTTATTGTGCCGTTTAACAGATAACCGAACTAATTGAAACAAGATATTTGCATCCTTGATAATCAATTTTTTTGTATAGTTTCAGTTTGGGATCCGGACAAAATGTTCAATAAAATTAAAAGACAATCCTCTCCATCCACCCACCCATCTCCTCCAAAAATGAAATGGTCATTTCCGAAACCAAACAACAACCCATAACCTTGGTAAGAATTAAGCTCACCTGTCTTTCATAAGCTATGGACAAATATATGGCAGTAGATACACTAAATATTGTATAGACTTACATACCCTCACCCTGAAATACATCAGTCGGTAAACCTGGCGGTTATAACAGCAACCCACGTCATGTACAAGCCGTTCATATAGTAGATCGCTTTGGGTTTTCCATATTACAATAATAATGATGCATAATATGAGGTAAAATAACTAAATTATGGTGATTACCTTAACTCCCGTACCAACAGCAGCTGGTAGGACTGTAATGGACGGTTCTAAAACAAGCCGATCATGTGAACATGCTCGCAAATATAGCGATCGTATAAATGTTTCAACGAGTTGTCAGTAATTCAGTTTGAAAAAGTAGGTAAGCGGACCAGAGTTATTTTGGGTACTATGACTTATGGCAAAGACGCGCGATCAGGTGGAACGTCATTATTTGGGTAATCGCTTGCTTGAGGTAAAGACTTGCAGCAGGGGGAACGATAGTTGGCTGTTGATAATATAGTACAATGGTTTAACATTCTAAGGTAGTAGTAAAACTAGCAACAGAGACACATGTACATCTAACAGACTAAACTTCTCCCATAGTCCTTATTGACCTGTTGGTGACGTGATGTGATGGGATGTGATGTGATTATGATTTTTAACGTAGCTTCATCAATTTTTCAGTCATATCGCTACGATGTCTGCAGTGTGGCAGTTTTATAGTGAAGTTAGCACTGGGGTATCATGCCTCATACATGTAGCATGATGTCCCATCCAGTCACATGATCATGGCACCAGGCTGACCAGTCCTAACACTGACTTCTTAATGCTGAGCGTCAAGCGAGGCAGCTGTTATTACTATTGTTGTAAGTCTTTAGTATGACTTGACCGGGGATCGAACCTACGACCTCCTGCATCCGAACCGGACGCTCTAACCACTAGGCCACCGGAGCGGTTTGACCTGTTAGTATTGGATTTGTAGTATTAGTGGTAAGGGCGGTGTGCTGGTAGTAGAAACAGTAGCAGCTGAAGCTGAAGTAGTGGTGGTAGTATCAGCGGTAACTAGTAGTAGCTACTAGTACTATTAATGGTGGTGGCAATGGTACGGGAGAGTAGCGAAGAGTAGAGGACGGGAGAGACGTAGCTCTGCATTATGTGGTGCTAAATATGACGACTTGTATAACATTCTGTTGTAACGACATTCTAATATGATGACTTGTATAAAATTTGATGGGGACAACCTTCAAATATGTCGACTTGTAAACGTTCTATGGTGACGACATTCTAATATGAAGACCTATATAACACTCGGTAGAGACGACCTTCTGATATGACGAACAGTAAAACATTATATGGTGACGACATTATGATATGACGACTTGTATAACATTCTATGGTGACAACATTGTAATATGACGACTTTTATAACATTCTATGGTGACGACATTGTAATATGACGGAGCTTTGGTACTAAACCTACCCATGTATTATTGTCAAGATTAACGCCTTAGTAGTTGCAGTATTCATAGAAGACCAACAATACATAAATGCACGTGTACAGTTACCTGTGTATGTTTTGTGCTTGTTTCATTCTGTTTGGTTTGGTTTGGTCTTGTGAGGTTTATTAATATTTGTCAACACATTATAGACTTGAGCGTCGGTATATTTGTGGTGGAGAAAAGAAGATCCCGGAAGAAAAGCTGACCCACAAGAATCTACTGGCAAACTTTCTCATTTACCCTCGCTGGTCGAGCCCAGATTCGAACTCACGCAGACAAAGAGAAGTGAGGGTGATTAATTCTTAGCACCATAGACTACTAGTTTACTGGGAAGCGTCATTCTTTTGAACGTTTGTGTGTATGTGTGTGTGTTTGTTTGTGTGATATGGATTTTTAACGTAGCTTTAACAATTTCAGCCATATCGCTACAATGTCTGCAGTGTGGCAGTTTAGAGTGATGTCCAGCACTGGGACATCGTGTCGCAGACGTGTAGCATGATGTCACATCCGAGTCACATTATCCTGATATCAGAACGACCAGTCCTAGCACTAATCTCTTAACGCTGAGCGCCCATCGAGGCAGTCGCTAGTGTCATTTTTAAGTCTTTGGGATGTTTCGACCGGGGTTCGAACTTGTGACCTCCCGCATCTCTGGACACATGGACCACAGGAGCGGTCTCACCCCCGGCGCCAACCTCTTATGGCTGATAGCGAAGCGAGGCAGCTTTTTAGTATAAACTTTTACAAGTCGTTGGTATAGTTCTAACCCATGACTCCCCACATATGAATTCATGCTTCATATAAGCTTTTTTTTCCCTCCACACTTATTTCCCACGTATTTAATGTAAAAGAGAATATTCTGATATCCCTTAAAATAAATTCGTCTGTCTCATTGTATTTATTCTTCCTTGTAGATGTGTGTGCGTATCTGTGTATTTGAAAATTCAAACAGCTTTAGCGGTAGATGTGTATGATGCATTCCGTCGAGGATTGTAAAGAGAGAATTATTTATGGTGAGTACTTCACCAGGCTTATGAACAAACGAACATGTATCCTGTCTGATCCCATATTTTATACATATTACCACTTACAAATCGGATTTACACTTGTGTAATACCGACTGGGTGTTTTTGTCCTATGGTACAGATTATTTACCGTATATCGTCCAAAATCCCACACCCCAATACCTAGAATTGCTGAATGTTTTCAATCATTTTTTAAAAATTTAATTTTGATCTCGTTTACTAATCTTGTACAAAGAGAGTAACGCCAGCAAGATTTTGAACACATAAAACATTTAACGAAACTAGTGAGATTCATAAAGCAAACAAATCAAATGAAATATAAGGTCTTACTTAGAATTGTTTATTACTCGGGTGGAATTAGTAACAAGATTAAGTTAATACTGATTGAAATATTAAGTTCTTTGAACGCTCAGTTGATTTTATAGTGTTGTTTAATACCAGAATTGTTTGTATGTGTGGAATCTATCTATCTATCTATCTATCTATCTATCTATCTATCTATCTATCTATCTATCTATCTATCTATCTATCTATCTATCTATCTATCTATCTATCTATCTATCTAATGTTATCTTATCTTATCTTATCTTATCTTATCTTATCTTATCTTATCTTATCTTATCTTATCTTATCTATCTATCTATCTATCTATCTATCTATCTATCTATCTATCTATCTATCTATCTATCTATCTATCTATCTATCTATCTATCTATCTATCTATCTATCTAATGTTATCTTATCTTATCTTATCTTATCTTATCTTATCTTATCTTATCTTATCTTATCTTATCTTATCTATCTATCTATCTATCTATCTATCTATCTATCTATCTATCTATCTATCTATCTATCTATCTATCTATCTATCTATCTATCTATCTATCTATCTATCTATCTATCTATCTATCTAATGTTATCTTATCTTATCTTATCTTATCTTATCTATCTATCTATCTATCTATCTATCTATCTATCTATCTATCTATCTATCTATCTATCTATCTATCTATCTATCTATCTATCTATCTATCTATCTATCTATCTATGTATGTATGTATGTATGTATGTATGTATGTATGTATGTATGTATGTATGTATGTATGTATGTATGTATGTATGTATGTATGTATGTATGTATGTATGTATGTATGTATGTATGTATGTATGTATGTATGTATGTATGTATGTATGTATGTATGTATGTATGTATGTATGTATGTATGTATGTATGTATGTATGTATCTATCTATCTATCTATCTATCTATCTATCTATCTATCTATCTATCTATCTATCTATCTATCTATCTATCTATCTATCTATCTATCTAGTGTGTGTGTGTGAGAGAGAGAGAGAGAGAGAGAGAGAGAGAGAGAGAGAGAGAGAGAGAGAGAGAGAGAGAGAGAGAGAGAGAGAGAGAGAGAGAGAGAGAGAGAGAGAGAGAGAGAGAGATTGGGGTGGGATGTTCTTCAACTGATGTCTTTCAAATTGAAATTGAAAGAAATGACGTATTTTTAGACAAGATGAAAACAGTCATTTACAAATCACGTCTACGTTGGAGACGAATTCATAAAACACAACATAAATATCAAATATGCTAAATGTATATAGGAAAAGTTATATATATATATATATATATATATATATATATATATATATATATATATATATATATATATATATATATATATATCGTTTTTATAGCTTTACTATAATGCTGTATAGTCGGCATTTAAACCTTGTAATAGGTTATATTGACTGAAGCGAAACAAAAGTTATTTTTCTACTAATTGTACAGGAGAAAGAAGACCCAAGGAATAACAGATAGATGATAAAACATGTTCGTGTGCGATGATTAAATATCTCTGGAAAAAGATGTTATGCTCGTATTTGCTACTTTATTCCACTATTCCGTTCATCGTTACCATCTGAAAATACATGGGAAGGAAAGTATATTTTAATAGAAATATTTTGAATTAGACTTGGTATATTTAAATGTCCCAATACATACTAATACATAAGAAACAAGTTTCCAAATTACCTAGGGGCATTTATGTATTGATGATTGATCAATATAGATTTGAGCAGCAGGAAAGGTAAACATACCAATTTTATTTGGACTTACATAAATAGTTCTTATACTAAGCTTGTTTGACCAACGGGTCTTTGAACAAACTATCGTGGTTTTGACTTAGAATTCATAAAGAAAATGCTACGAATGCCTGTTTAAATACAGGCCACATCGCAAACTAAATGGTTAATTCACTTGATTTATCTCCATGTGACGATTTCATTGGGCAAAAACTGATTGGTGACAGTGATTGTACAATTTGTGAAGTATATCAGATTATTGAAGCTGAAGAATAGTTTACGAATATACCACTGTACCGGAAATATATCTTGAATTTGAGTTTAATGTACTTGCGATGGTCGAAACAGATCGAAGCTAGTCAGCCCCTATTCAGGGTTGTTTTGAATATTCAATTGTACTGTTTGCATTCTTTTCCTAATGATTATGCATTAATGTATATCCTTATTGCTTACTAAGCTTGTACTAAAACAGTGTAATGCTGTACCTGACCAGTGACATTTATTTTGTAAAACATCAGACTGAAAACGTAATATTTAATTTAAGATCATAGATAGAATGTTCAAATCATTATCAATGGAGGTTAGCATGTTTTCTTGAATCAGAGTCCAACAAATCAATTTTTCACTTGGAAATTCCTAAACTTGTGGACAACTTTAAATATTTTCCTGAAAACAAAAATGACATAAATCCTGGTCGTATTATTGTCTTAGCGTTTATGTAATGTCATTTACTTGAAACATTGTGCACATTTGCATTAACATCTGCAGCAGAGAAGCAGTCTTATTGTTGTGTTCAGTTTTTAAGATTGTCGAATTAAACCATTATATTCTTTAATGATAAAACTATTATTCACTGGAATAAGTGCTCAATAATATTCTTGGTCTTAAACATTAATTTCGAAATGTAGTGAATTAAAAGAACATTTTTGATTAGATTTCTGATACGTAAAAAGACTATTAGCACATCACCACACTCCAAGCCATAATCCAAGTTTCCTTTGACTTGGCACATCAACACATTAAGTATGAGCATTTATTTGGAGTTCAGTTGGAACATATCATTTATATTTGTAGTAGAACTTTTAGGTCTTGAATTTAACTCACACTATTCTAAGGTTTGTATAAAGTTTTGCTTTATATTTTAAGGAAATAATCTGTTGAATCTGACAAAGCGTGTTGCTTTTTACTTCGCTCAGCATTAAGAGATCAGTTTAAGAATGGTTGGCCTGATATCAGGATTTAGTGACTGGGTGGTACATGATGCTGCATCTCGGTGGCATCACTATATACTGCACATTATAGACATTGTATCGAAATGACTATTAAAACTACGTTAAAAACCAAAATCAAACACACACACACACACACACAAACACATACACAAACGTTTGGTTTACATTCTTTCTTGTTGCTTAGTTTAAGATCATAGAGTCTAACAGGATAAACAAAATATCTGCATAATGCATCCTGTTCATCAAATGTATGGCTTAGTAGACAAGTAATGTACATGTACAAAATTTACCCAATGAAGTGCACTATATATGGAACACCTGTTATCTAGGTAACTACATACACAGAGGTCTGTCAGTTAACTATTATAGCAGTGTAGTATATGATACATTCAACATAAATTTTAACTATTTTATATTATTATGGTATAATGTAAAAGTATGATCGTTATTGCTGTATAATTATTTTTCACAATATATTTTGTGCTTCAAATTCTTGAGAGAACTCATTTACCGTCAAGCCAGTAAAAGCGTGTGGTCAACTATATTTGCTATTTCTTATACTTGAAATTTACCAATTCGTTGTCTGGGTCAACATCACTATATCATCTGAGTTATACACACTAAGTGTTGCCGACATCAATATAAGAGCATTGCCTAAGTTATTGAAGCTTTTATAATAATGATTCCTAACACTTTGTCAGGCCTTATGATAGGCCCAAAAAGTCTGATTTTTCTGCTTTTAAATCTTGTTTAGGCAGGTTTACTTTTAGAAAACCCAAACCCAAAAATATATACTTGATGTGAGTTTAGAAGCAATTTTTTTATGTTTCATTACAAATGACCATACATTTTATAGAGTTGGCGATGCAAAACAGGGAAGGTCAGCCAGTTCGAAACAGCATTGGGAATCTCTAAAAATATCTTATTTTGGAGAAGAGATAACCAAGAGACGATACCTGTGAGCTGCGGAACATGTACATAAAAAACAATAAAGAACAGATTCCTAATTTGTTCAAGTGTCTTATTTAATTATGCATTTGCTCCTTCAGACAAGAGACTAAAGAGGATCTCAGCACAGAGCAATATTCGTACATAGCTTTGGAACAGATTAAGCTTAGAAGCCATCAATAGATAGAAGAGATGCCTTTTCATCATATTAATATCAATAAGGCTTTGACAGAATGGAGCAAGCAGAAGGAGAGACAGGTATCTAAGTGTCAAGTATATCTTGAATTATTGTCTTTTCCTCCTTGTTCCCCTTCTCATGTTTCCTACTCAGCTTTCTCTTTTGGTGACGGGAGGGCTGTCAGCATATAATCAGGCACATGATTGTGGAAAGAAACAACAATATTGGCCAGACTTTTCTCCATATTTCAAGATGTGTTGCCTAGCAGAAATGAGATGAAGATTTGACCACAATACGCATTCAAAATTGGGGTATGGAAGCTATGGTTTAAAATAAGTTATATCCCAATAAGTGTTATACCCACCAATTATTGAATCTTTACAATGTAGACTAGGCTATTATGCAGTTAATTCTGACTTCTTACCATTAGAAAATGTTAGGTCAGTTTGACTATATACCCGTCACTCAAATGGGCCCGTAGTGGTGTGAAACGGGGTTAGATTAAAATTGGTTTGTAAAAGTTGCATGTCCATGTATGCTGGATAGTAAATTTAATTTGTCTTGTATGTGTATTAAGACAAAATGATAGATTACTTCAGGAGTCATTTACTTCTTGATGCTCTTTCAGCACTAGTCAGGTATTTTATTTTGTTTATGGCGATTATGGTTTTCTGAAAATGAGTCAATGTATTCTGTTGACATTAGTTTTAAGCATGTGCGTACTCTATACGCATTTGGGACCACAATTTTTAGTGTTCATGGGACCCCAGTTTCAGCTTCGTGTGTATGGGATGAAGGGACCATAATTTCCAGATTTTGCAGTGTTTATGAAATACCAGTTTTTACTTTGTGTGTCTGGGATGATGGGACCCCAATTTCTAGTTTGAACACTTTTCATACATTTGGATTTGTGATAGAACATTTAACACTATTCGGAAAAAATCACAACATAGTAAGGTTGTTGTTTTTGTAATTTCCATTTGTATTCTCAGGACGGAAATTATTCGTGTGTAGACTAGATCCATTTGGTAACCCAATTTCAACAGTGTTAAAGAGACTTTATTTTTAACTTTGTGTGTTTGGGATGATGAGACCCTAATTTTCCAGCTTGAATTCTTTTCGTCATTTTTTCTTTCTTACATTATTGCTTGTGAGAAAGAAACAAAATGACAAAGGCCCAGCTCTGATGATTATACATTAATAACAAGTACTGACTGAATTCCACAATCTCGGATTGCAATTAAACGGATATTAAAGCTTTTAAAACAACATAAAAACTATTCATTAAACAAGCACTTGTATATTATTGTCTATCAATCAATCTATTCTATGGATCTAATCATACAAACACGCATAGGCCAGATAACCGATTGGAAGTTTCAATTCAATGTGTCGAATATCTTAACATATCGGTGATCTACTATTTTGACAGGTGGTACACACATATCTTCAGCCAATATCTTCTTTGCCATATTGGCCTAGAATCAAATCATCCAACCCCCATCTTTTTAGAGGCATGCATCATAAGAAAACTCTGCCAAAAAGAGTTCTGAAATTTAATTTTGCTTAATTTGCTTCATAAATCACCTTCAAACATTAATGACACTTTAACATTATTCCAGCGAATGAAAGAATCATACGTTTCATTTATATATGGGGTACAATCTGACTTTAAAGAAACCTTTCGCCATTCACATACTAGTCAGTAATCTTCAATACAGTCGGCTTCAGCACATGAAACTAAAACAACCTGATGGAACATTGGTGTGAAATTGGCTGACCCGAGATGGTTTCGAAAAAAAAAGACATATCCGGTTTTGTTGGCGAATAATTTACACTTTTCTAGTATGAAAATAAGAGAAAATAAAACAAAACTCCAGGAGTCCTTTAAGGCTCTGTGTTGTTTCAGTATTATTCATGTGCTTTATCTACGTTTATGGTAATCGGGCTTTGGTGCAACTGAGTCACTGTATTCTATGGATTAGATTGAAGCATGTGCAAACACTATGCATTTGTAAACCCAATTTTAACAATGTATATGGGACCCGTTTCAACTATGTGTCCTAGATGATGGGACCCTAATTTCCAGTTTCTATATTTTTTCTTTTGTCTTTTCTTAAATTAGAACTTGTTTTGAATCAGATACTTATAACAAAGCTCAAAGAAAGATAATGTTCAACAAAGATCTAGGCTGGTGACTACGCAATATTACAAGCTCTCACTAAACTTCCACAAGTGACGACTTCACCTAAATGCTTCTGTCAAGCATGGGCAATAAAACTTTAGTAACACAAATCAACAGTTCAAAACAACATTATTGTAAATCAATCTATTCCATGGATAAAATCGTACGTAAAACATTGGTCAATTAACTAATTAGAAGCTTCAGTTCTGCGTGTCGAATATTTTAGATACAGGTTGTGTTCTATTTCAACCGACATGGTGTAGAAATATATGACATATATCGATATGTTGTTTGCCATATGTGCCCAGAATCATATCTCCCCCCCAACTACTTTGCCGGCATCCTTCACGAAGAAAACTCAATCAACAAAGAGTTCAGAAATGTATTTTGCTTGCTTTTCTTCCTCACTCACCTTAAACATTCCTGAACACTATCCAAACAA
Source organism: Potamilus streckersoni (assembly GCA_016746295.1). Lineage (NCBI taxonomy): Eukaryota > Metazoa > Mollusca > Bivalvia > Unionida > Unionidae > Potamilus > Potamilus streckersoni. Next base: position 419,138 of record JAEAOA010001883.1, on the reverse strand, counting down.
CTAAAATAGTTATGTTTTAGTTTTATATATAAATGGGGTAAAATTTGGCTTTAAACAGATGTTGCCGCATTTCACAAACTAGTAAATAATATCTAATACAGACGACATAATCATTCGAATTAGGCAATGATATGTAATAATATTTGCTTTCCGACACGCTTACAGCATCTGTTCGATTTACCTATGTAAAAAAATGGTTCCATTTAGTGACATTGCAAATTAGCACAGTGGACTCAATCACTAGTCTTCATATGCACGACTTGAGCCAGCTAAGTAAATCATGCAGTGATTGTTTATACCTGACCTCTTTGCCTTTTAATTGCCTTTGTTTAAACTGTCTGAAGGAGTTTTCCGTTCAATCATGACTGCTTACACTTTATACATGTTACATGTAACGGGCATATAATAAAGTGTTTAGTTGTTTTAGAGCTTTGAAGATTCCTTAAAATCATATTTTCTAAATACAATGCTTCAGGGGTTTTGGGAATATAAATCCTGTTTTTAGCATTACATGCTATGTTAAAGCAGGTCAACATCTTGAAAGTATATGTATACTTTCATCAGTGCAATCGGAGCTTTGTCAGGTAAATCGTATTGTTTCGAAAAGCCGGGCGGGTTCCTCTCTTATCTGAAATTAGAGAGGTGCCGGTTGTCAGGATATCAGATTTTTGAACTATGTATAACATTCTTACATATTATTGCTTCATATTTTTATACACGATATGTCCTCGTAAAGCTCTGATTTTTATTATTGGTTTCCTGATACTTCCCTGCATGCTTATTTTTAACGTTTAATTTATGGTTTTACTTATTGACCATTATAGGTTATCATGTCTTTGCAAAAGTGGCAATGAACAGAGGAGGTGATTTTATACTTGAGTATGTAGGTGGCAGGATTGATAAATTGGAAGCCCAGATTAGTGAGAAAAGATATAGCAAGAAACAAGGAAATCATAAATACAACAGATGTTACCCTTTTAGCTTGAAATATAATCATAACACACATTAATAAGTTTCAGCCAATATAATCATTATATAGTTAAGATTCAATCCAATTATCAGGGCTGAAAATGAAAGGATATATGGGTTAAACATTCACCAATTTAAACCTCATGTAGTGAGTACAGAGAGAAATTGAGATGGAAGAAATGTGCTAATAATACCGTAAATTTTCATTGCGAAAGTAAGTTGTACCTTGAATCAGAACAAAGCTTTAGCCTCGAATTGCATAATAATGTGAGTGCTAACTGGGAGAATATTTTTGATACTGATTGTTTGGAGTATTTAGTATAAAACATGCTTTTGTTTTTTATTTTATATATTTTATGTTGCAAATGAGGCATGAATCAATGCACAGATTTCAATTTCTGCAGGTAGAATTGCTAACTGAAAATGTTCAAGGAAACGAAGCCTATAATCAGTAATTAAGCTTTGAATCATTAGTGTTTGTTTATAATGACTATACATGTTTTCACCCGCATAGCTGCTTCATGAAATTGTGCAACAAATCAAATGAAAGTGGCATCTCCACTGTATGCCATTCGAAACCTGGGATAGAGTGGATGTCTTATAAAAGACAAAAAGGACAAAAATCCTTTCAGCAAAGTGTTAAGAAATTTGTGTACTACTTTCTGTGTATAACAGTTACAGTCCTTTACTTCTGTCTAAGTTAGATTTTTTTTGCATGTTTAAATTAACTGGCTGTGTGCACGATTTTACCTAAAATATTTACAATTCATTTAAAACTAATCCCGAAATTTAGCTAAGCAATTTTTACTGTCCTTTTTACCTCTATTGGATCGTTTGCACTAAAAATTTTGGTCATACTGAGTTTGAAAATAAACAGGTAGAATAACATCTATTGGTACATTAATTTGAAGTTTATTCGGAATTCAAGAGAACACCTTTTCAGGACAGCTTTAATTAAGTTGAGAGATTGATTTTAGTTTATTAGTGATGTGGGAGTTGGCAACAATAGACATGCTCCCGACCAAAGATTGAACATGGAAAAAGAGATCATTGTATTGTTATCGTCAATAAATATACAGATTCTATACAAATACATGCTATAGACTAAGATCTTTTAATTCATTCAGCTGTGTTGAAAATTGCCTCTTAACACCGGAAAGGAATATGATGAAATATTTTTTACAGGTTATTATGCACATATTGGGATTATTTACGCAAATTCAAATAAAAGTGAGATGAAAATATTATAGTGATCGTTCATATGTTGTGAATTCGAAAAAAAAATACATCATGCAGCAATTCATTGCATCGTTGAGGTGCGAAAGCCCAACGCTCTAAGACACATTTTCCAAGACGTAATTATGGACATACTAAATTGAACTTTTTCAGTGCATTGGAGATTAGACAAAAGGCAACTGCCGTCTTGCAGATGTGTCTATTAACATTTGATGTAGACATGCGGGCATTGTATTGGTAATTATTCTTTTATTTTATCCCATTGTGCTCATGGTTCTAGGTTAACATTACTGGATGGCTTTGGTTTAGCAGTATCTTGTACAAATGTTTGCTATGATTGGTAATATATTTAAAGGATTGCAATATGTGGCTTTTGTTATTTGCATTTTCTTTTACTTTTCGTTAGTACAGATGCAACAATATTAGAGGACACAATACCAATTTGTGAATGATGCTGCAGATTTCAGACAAACTTGCAATGCACGGATTGAACTGAGGGTGTACAATTCTTACCAGCAATATTGTCAGTGGTGACAAGATATCACTATGGAGACGCAAAGAACTAGTAATGGCGGAATTAGGTAGCACATTTATACTTGTTTCAATCCCAAACAAGCAAATATTAGAGAATTATATATTATGTAAATTATTCACAAGTTCATCGTGTCTCTCTGTAATGTTTTGACAAAATTATGACAATTTAATGAAGTCGTGTATTCAAGTATATGACCACATGACCTTATATAAGTTTGGGCGTCTTTGTCTTCAAAAGCTTTTGAATTATAACATTAAGACAGCGTATCAATACAATAGTTGTAAACATTTTTTGGCTCTTATCAGACTTGGGTAATTATGGTATACATATGAACTATATGTACTAGAGTTGATAGGATTTGAAAAAAAACCCCACTTCGTTTTTATGTTTGGGCATGAAACTTAAAGAACCTTAAATTTGCATTCACATCTCATTTTTTTAATAAAAAAAAACCAAGTCTTGAATTGTTTTAAATGTTTGATTTAGTACTATTAAGTTTCATATATACCTATATAACCATTTTTGGGAAAAGCTGAGAATTAATCGTCGTTCGAATCCTTCGTTGCATGACACGTTAATTTCTTCAAGTAAATATTGTTTTATCACTTGTCTAATTATTTTGAAGAAAATAAAATCTCGTTGTAGTAGAACCTCAGTATAACATGTGTTTGAGATGTTGCAGATGTAGGTACCAAGTTTAAATAAAGCTTACTTTAACACAAATTAATTTTGTATGGTATTTCCAACTAAAGTATATTGATAAAAATACAAGACAAGTGGATAGTTCCATTTTAGTGTGTTATACACGTAACCCAAGGGGTGGGATTCGAATCCCACCACCAGAGGTTTTGTATTTCAACATTCGTAGTCCTCACTGTGAAATCATAGCTCGCGACATTCAGTACGGTTTTTACAGGATCACACCTATAGGTTCACCTCGTCAAAACTTGACACTGGCTTTTGCCGTATATGTTTCTAGAGGCGTGTAGATAACGACCTTCCGAGGAATACGGACCTCTGAGGATCCAAATAAAGCGAATGATGGCGATGTAAAGGTATTTTTAATCAAAATATAAAGATATCGTTTACTAAAGTCATCGGTACTGAACCGCATAATCAGCCTTTTGTTATTGTAGGATGGAGGTGTTAATATTATAAGCCATATGGACAATAGCAGCTGAATCTGACGTAATGTTTAGATAGTAGTAATAATCGTAAAAAATGAAGTGTGGGTCAATGGTCGCGGAGAGGAGAGAAGAGGAGAATTATGCAGGGGGTATCTTACTTTAAACATATTTGGCGAAAAACAAAGCAGTCGCAAGTTCGTGTTGGAATAAACGGCGCACCAGTCGAGTGTCGCCTTTATCGCCCTCGACTCTGGATACACAATATCGCAAACTCCGCGAAATGTCGCCCTTCCCCGTCAAGTCTAGCTGATTGGACTTTTCATTGAAGACGGTCTTGACATCAAATATGACTACTTGTGTAATCAATTACTTTCATTCCAAACTGATTTTATAATGTATACACCTGTGTTATTTCAGTTTTCATAAAATATCAGGAGCAGCGGTTGCTCAGTTGTTAGCTTGCCGTGACCGATAGTTCGGCTTCGAATCTTGCCAACGGACAAGCCAAGCTCAGAGCTGTGGTGGATACTTGCGCATGATTGTTGACTCCGATCGTCTCTGCATTAAATAAACCGCTTGCATTGCGGTACCATCAACCCACAACTAAAACAAAGCATAATTGACCAAATACGTTCTGCAACTCAAAAGTCTATAGTTACTTGTACTTGTCTGATGCTCTTGATTTCGGGTTTGTGGTTTAAACGCATTTCACCTCATGGCTATCGATGACGATGTGTAGGTTCATGGCCGGGTAGATTGTGTAGGGGAAGATGGATTATTACATCAGATACAAAAATGGAAATTTATTTACCTGAATTCGTTAAAAGTACTTGACTTTACTTTGTGATAAACTGATTGGTTTAGTATGTTACAGGGTTTGATTTTGTTTAACATAGAAGGTCTTGCAAAAATGTTGATTAAAACTGTTAAATCTAGTTATCACGTGATTATCATTAGCCCAGTTTTGCAATTGTCATCATCATCATCATCATCATCATCATCATCATCATCATCATCATCATCATCATCATCATCATCATCATCATCATCATCATTGTTTGCTTTCAGACCTTATTCTACTCAAGCTAATCTCGCCAAAATTTTTAGGAAAGTATAAATGGTACACATCAGTATGAAGAGTGAAGTTAAGACTCATCTGTGAGACAAAAGACAGTCTGACACTTCAGTGGAACAAAGGATTCTGACACATTAGTGGGACAAAGGAAACTGACATTTCAGTGGGACAAAGGATATTGACACTTCAGTGGGACAAAGGAAATTGACACTTCAATGGGACAAAGGAAATTGACACTTCAGTGGGACAAAGGAAATTGACACTTCAGTGGGACAAAGGGAACTGACACTTCAGTGGGACAAAGGAAATTGACACTTCAGTGGGACAAAGGAAATTGACACTTCAGTGGGACAAAGGATATTGACACTTCAGTTGGACAAAGGAAACTGATACTTCAGTTTGACAAAGGAAATTGACACTTCAGTGGGACAAAGGATATTGACGCGTCAGTGGGACAAAGGAAATTGACATTTCAGTGGGACAAAGGTAATTGACACTTCAGTAGGACAAGGGAAATTGACACTTTAGTGAGACAAAGGATATTGAGACCCATGCGTGAGGAGGAAAAAGAAACACAGTGAGAGAAAGAAAAGACAGACAGACATACAAATGAGTCATAAAAATGACAGACTTTTGTGAAACGTACGAAAATGAGAAACACTGTAACTATGATTATATAACTTAAGAATAATATAATGAACAACAAAAAATTAGATTCTATGGATCAAGTATTTTATTGCATATATTTGCGATGTCTGAACTAGTAAACATTTTTTGAGCTACATAGAGTCTCTCTCTGTCTCTCTGTTTCACTCTGTTTTTCCGTTCCTCTCGCTAAAGCGTGACATGACTACATAACAGTGCGGAAACACACATGACGGTATTCTCCCTAGATGAATAAGAATTAACCGTGCAATGAAAGATTCAGCTAAGAGATCACATCTGTGAAGCTAGAGTGCACTCATGAATACGAACCATCATCATGAACTACTTGCTATATGCATTTTCATACATTTGTATAAGGAGGATAGTGTAATAAAATCAAGGAGATGCGCATTTAGTTATTGCGCCCAGTTTAAGCAATTCTTAGGTTTGTGTGATTACTTGTTAATTTGGTGCAATGGAAAATATTCCTTAGCCCGAAATAATTAGCCAATTACTAGGAGTAAACGTCACGGAGAGAAAGGGTTGGTGAGTTTCCATGTTGCCATGGTCAATGAGTAGCGAATTCATACCCAATCCGTATGAGTGACTCTGACGAAGTCCTTAATAACATCTAATGCTGTACTTTGTTTTTGTGGTTGCAGTGGCAGTATTTACGGTAGGAAACCGGTAAATTACACAATGGAATAAGCAAGAAGGGACTCAACAAATACCGTTTATGTCGTCATGGTGGCAAATGTAATGTAGTTTTACTGGTGTGATGTGCCTTGAAATCATAGACTGACTGGCCTAAGGTGGCGTAGTAAAATTAGTTCCCTGTGATAGGGTTAGTTGCAAAGTTTCTACGATGTGAACTGCTGACGGTACGGAAAGTTGATGAAGGGAAACTATGCAGATGTGCAGTTGATATATATTTGGCAAATTGTGAATAATGTGGCCTGCCATTGATCAGAGTAAAATTATTTATGTATAGAATGGATACGTCGGGCTTTCCAATTTACAACTGAAGTTGTATAGAAGTCTTTGGAAATTTGGGGTAAACTTATGACTTCTAGCGGAATCGCGCCCGCGTTTTGACACCGCTCGGTCAAGCACAGACTCCTGGCTTGTAACAATATATTTATCCAGGCACACAAAATAGTTTCCAATATTTTATTTGTATCATGTATTTACTATCTAACAAAATGTTAACACGCAGTGACACTGATATGACATTATTCGAGTAATTTCCAAGTTGTAACTAGCGGAGGATCATACCATTCTTTCAAAAATAATGTTAGTAACATTGCAGATTTTAAAAAAATGAGTTAAAAGGATCATTAGAAGCATTGAAAGGAATATCTCAATCTTTAAAGGAAAAACAACGCCCTACACTAGGCAATCTGTTTAATAATTTCACTACTACCATTCTACTCGACTACGATAGCAACTGTCAAGTCTTTTGATCAGAGTTTGAACATTGAAAGTCTACATCTGATCCTAAATTTAACCCCTCCCCACGCACACCCCCTAATAATGACATTATATATCATATATACAAACACTAATCTACAAAGACGATATAACACTCTAAAGATTATAATCATAACATTTTTAAATATGGCAAATATTGTTTTAGCCAGGCGTATATTGAAATAAACAGCTAATTAGACAGCCATATATTGAGATTAAAAATACAAAACAGACACTCGTATATTGAGATAAAAACAAATTAGCCGTACATTGAGATAAAAACATATTTTGAGATACAAAAACAAATTAGAGAATTAAGAATTCAATCGTGGAACATTTACAGAATATGAAATCATTTTTTTATTATCTTCTTTTTTAAAGTCTGTATATACTGTAAAGTCAAAAATATTCATGGAGGATTTAACTTCAATTATTTCTCAGGTAACGACTTTCCACATAGTTAAATCCTCCGCAAAAATAGACCATATTGCATTAATTTCATCCGAAATAAATCATTATTTTACTTCCAAACCAGAAGTTGTTTTTATTTCAAAATAAATTTTAATTTTTAGTTTTCAGAGTAAGTCCCTCTCTATTTTCAAGTCTGTCTGTATGTTCGCTTTTGTGTCTCTTTCTCTCTGTGACTGCATATCTGTCCTATCGCTTCGCTTTCTCTCTCTCTCTTTATATATATATATATATATATATATATATATATATATATATATATATATATATATATATATATATATATATATATATATATTAGAGTTTACTTTATCGTTATTGTCTTGTTATGACAGGAGTTTCTTTGTCTAGAAAACTTGAAAACTTGCTGTAAATCTCTAATCCACCTGTAAAATATAATGTTATGATTTGTCAAGTACGTACAGAAAATATGAATAATACAGCTTGTGTGTAGAGATGAGTGAAATAAAAGCGACACACTTAGATTATTATTCGATCACTAGAAATGTTTGAGATTTAAATGTTTGGAATACTTCCAGCTGTATATTTTCCACTCCAAAATATTGATAGATATGTTTGCTTTTTCTGCATATAATCTTCTAAGCAGGGCTTTTAGGTTACACACACACACACACACACACACACACACACACAATGTTATTTATGTAAGCCGTTAAAATAAAAACTAATGATTTTAATGTAATTTGCAGTGGCGAGATGATCGATTTGCATCCATGTTTGCTATATTGATACAATCAGAGAGAGAGAGAGAGAGAGAGAGAGAGAGAGAGAGAGAGAGAGAGAGAGAGAGAGAGAGAGAGAGAGAGAGAGAGAGAGAGAGAGAGAGAGAGTTTATTTTACACTTTGGATATTGCTGGAATGTTTTGAAACTGCTGGTCTTTTAATGCGGAACTGAAAGAAATGGTAATGATGATTGTGCATGTATTTGAATGGACGACCAGTAATATCTGCGTTAAAAACAACACTTTCTGCCTAAGTACAAGACTGACAATAGGAAAATCACATCGATGTTAGTGATGAAATTCATAAACTGCAATAGTAACGTAGACTTCAGTCATGCTAAATACCTGTAAAAGAACTATGACAACGATTATTTGTTTTCTACTGACATTTCTTATCGTGAACGTGGTTATTAATTTAGCAGAAAAAGATATATATATATATATATATATATATATATATATATATATATATATATATATATATATATATATATATATATGTGTGTGTATGTGTGTGCGTGTGTGTGCATTTATTTATTGACTTAATAAGATAATATTGATTATATACTTTCTAGATCAGTGTTGAATTTATTTAAATCAGTTTATCAATCAATCAATAACAAACAAAATAGGGAAAATAAATGAGAATTCCAATCTGATGATTCTTTTTCTCAAAACCCCTTTGATTTCCCTTTATCGGTTTCATGTCGCACGAGCCAAACATACGTGGAAATATTCAGAGGAGTCAGAAAGAGAAATGAGTCTAAAGTAAAATGGCCCAAATTACATAATATATTAATATCAACAAATAATACTCAGATTAGTGAAGTAAAATTGACATGCATAAACAAAGAATGGATTATATTATTATTATTATTATTATTATTATTATTATTATTATTATTATTATTATTATTATTATTATTATTCTTTACACTAAAATATTCTTGGTGATTATCTTTTATGTTTAAGATCATAGAATAAAATGTACAATTATTTCTATGTTTTGACCGACAAACAAATAACAAGAAGCATGAGAAGGAGATAAGGACACAAAGAAAGAGACCAAGAGGTATATCACACAGGAAAAATACGACCCGTTGATAAGACATCAGTTTAGGCAGTACAGAACCAGACCAAAACAGAAAGAGTGGGAGAGATCAGGACAGCTTGATGTAAAACTAACATACAGACCGATTTACCAAGACAGCCTGAGAGAGGATGAGGGAGGACGATAACATACAGACTGATTTACCAAAACCGCTTGAGAGAGGATGAAGGAGGATGATAACATACAGACTGATTTACCAAGACAACCTGAGAGAGAATGAGGGAGGATGATAACATACAGACCGATATAACAAGACAGCCTGAGAGAGGATGAAGAAGGATGATAACATACAGACTGATTTACCAAGACAGCCTGAGAGAGAATGAGGGAGGATGATAACATACAGACCGATGTAACAAGACAGCCTGAGAGAGAATGAGGGAGGATGATAACATACAGACCGATTTACTAAGACAGCCTGAGAGAAAATGAGGGAGGATGATAACATACAGATCGATTTACCAAGACAGCCTGAGAGAGAATGCGTGAGGATGATAACATACAGACCGATATAACAAGACAGCCTGAGAGAGGATGAGGGAGGATGATAACATACAGACTGATTTACCAAGACAGCCTGAGAGAGAATGAGGGAGGATGATAACATACAGACCGATATAACAAGACAGCCTGAGAGAGAATGAGGGAGGATGATAACATACAGACCGATTTACTAAGACAGCCTGAAAGAGGATGAGGAAGGATGATAACATACAGACCGATTTACCAAGACAGCCTGAGATAAAATGTTGTTGTTGTTGTTGGGTTGAACGCCATTTTTCAGCACACGATAGGCTATTCATGGCGGCCAGTATTAATGGTGGAGGAAGAAACCGGTTAAATCACCGAAAAGAACCACCGACTCACGAGAAGCTACTGGCAAGATTTCTAACATATCCACATTCGCCGGATCCTAGACTCGAACTCACGCAGACAGAGGTGAGATGGCAGTGATCCGAAACGGACAGCGCTTTACACCACTCGGCCACTCGGGGCCCCCTGAGAGAGAATGAGGGAGGACGATAACATACAGACCGATATAACAAGACAGCCTGAGAGAGGATGAGGGAGGATGATAACATACAGACCGATTTACCAAGACAGCCTGAGAGAGAATAAGGGAAGATGATAACATACAGACTGATCTACTAAGACAGCCTGAGAGAAGATGAGAAGGATGATAACATTACATAATGATTTACTAAGACAGCCTGAGAAAGAATAAGGGAGGATAATAAATCTTCAGAATGATGTTCCTTATCATCAATTGAAAATAAGAAATAAGGAAGAAAACTAACAATAGCAGGGGAAAAAAAGTAAAGCGTAAAATAGATTGCAGTATATGCATGCCAAGGAATATACAGTTCGTCTCCGTCATTTATTGCAATTTTGTATCTTTAGTATCGTGTAACAATGTAGGAATTTCCCATGGAATTTGTACACATATCATTGTAAAGATTCGGGATCATCCATGGTTGCGTGTTGCAAATTGAATTCATGGCATTCATGTAGCAGAAATTATTTCCCATATCTCACCTTATAAACTCCCAAAATCACTCGAAAACTTTTATTAATTTTACAAATGAAAAGTCAATATGAGAACGTATAGTGCCTACAAGTTAGGCCAGTGCGATGCTAATATACCTTTTGATTTTGTAAAAAGCTCGTAGTACTTATTTGCCACGGGATGTCGGTGATGGTGTCATCTTTACCATCTGAAAATACACGGTGAAGGATGAACATTGTTTGATCGATATAATTCAATTCAGAATTAATACATTTTGTATATGGAAATGTTCCAAGATAATTATGAAACTCGCAGAAACTGTGCTTAACAACTTACCAATATTTATATCTATCTTTCTATATATAAATCGGTTAATATTGATTTGAACGATCAATCAATCATTATATTTGCTACATACATACATACATACATACATACATACATACATACATACATACATACATACATACATACATACATACATACATACATACATACATGCATGCATGCATGCATGCATGCATGCATGCATGCATGCATACATACATACATACATACATACATACATACATACATACATACATACATACATACATACACACACACATATACATACATACATACATACATACATACATACATACATACATACATACATACATACATACATACATACATACATACATACATACATACATACATACATACATACATACATACATACATACATACATACATACATACATACATACATACATACATACATACATACATACATATACATACATATGTGCAAAATTAAAATGGGGAAAAGGTGCTTTATAAAAAACGAATGCAAGAGAATAATAATACAGGAAGCATAGCTGCCTGATGAAGCCAATCCAGGAGAAGTATTCGTCTTCTCTCCACTGATTGTATTCAATCTGCTTACATCTGGTGCACTTGTGGATGTTTCCTCATGTACATTCCTGTATTGCAAGGAACACAGTAAAAGAAAGAGAATAATCATATAGCAGCTATTTAAGATTAAAGACGTATCTGAAAGTGATAATCGTATGGTGACTGATTATCTTGGTCACAATTTTTTTTTATTCAGGAAAGAGATTTTCATGAATGATATAATTTAAAATATCATAAAATGAATTAAAACACAGATCTTTTGATAAACACACAATAAGGAAACAAAACCAGTCACATTATTATAGGTGTCTGATCTCATAGAGGTAGTGTATGACGTAATACATAGAATTTTTAAAATCTATATTTAACGATATTCCTATCTTTGATATGCAATGGTATTTGCGTCTAAATCATGCTTGTATTTGAGCAAGACATAAAAACTCCTGCTTTCGGCCAACAGTTATCTGAAAATTAAATCCAAAGGACAAGGTTATCTGACAATTATCTCCAAAGGACAAGGTTATCTGAAAATTATCTCCAAAGGACAAGTGATATAGACTCCGCTTTGCTTTCTAAATATATGTTAGAATGACCAGGATGGAAATGTTGGAGATGTACGGCTGAATTTCGTTTTAAAGGCAATCACAATGTATCTCAATATTACTACAGTATATGCCATTAACTATCTAAACAACTATTTAAAACGAAACAAAACCACACAGCAGGATATTAACCCTAGCTATCTAAGAAACAAATCAGGAAACACACTGTTGTAGAAATATTGTAATAACATTAAGGAGATGCGCATTTAGTTTAACCAATTTATAGGTTTGTGTGATTACATGTTTGATTATTGGAATTCGGTGCAATGGGAAATATTCCTTAGCACGAAATAGAGAGAAAGTGTTAGTGAGTTTCTAAGATGCCATGGCCAATGTGCAGCGAACTCAGACCCAATCCGCATGACTGTCCCTGTCGTGATGTAGCACTTTATAAAACCTAATGGTGTACATCGGTGTTGTTACTTTAGCAGCATGATTTATGGTAGGAAACCGGTAAATTACACAATGGGATACATGAGAAAGGACTCGGTAGATACCGTTTATGTTGCCATAGTGTCAAATGTGATGTAGGTTTACTGGTGTGATTTGCCTTGAAACGGTAGATCGACTGGCCTCAAGTGGGCAGTTAAAATAGTCCCCCGTGTTAGGGATAGTTGTACAGTTTCTACGGTGTGAATTACTAGCGGAACGGAAAGTTAATGTAGAGAAACTGTGAGGATGTGCGGTTGATAGCTAATTGGCAAGTTGTAAATAATGTGGTCTTGTATTGATTATTGTAAAATTTATGTACAGAATGGACACGTCGGGCTTTCCAACTTACAACTAAGTTGTATAGAAGTCGTTTGAAATATGGGGCAAACTTATGCCTTCTAGCGGGATTCTAGCCAGGGTTTTGACACCGCTCGGTCAAGCATACACGTACCTAAACAGCAAAAGACTGCAACAAAAATATCCTAACATTAAATCAATAAACTTCTATTCAATGAAAGAAATCTTCGTGGGAGTATTGTTCTCTTAGCTCGCTAAACGTATGTTCAAGTAAACAGATATTAGTAGGAGTTTCATGCCCTTACTTAACTAAATGCCTTTTTATCAGGACATAAATACAGTTAGAATATCATATCCTTATTTAGCTAAAGGCCTATTGATAAAAAATAAATAGTGGGGTTATCATACAATTTGTGCTCTAAACGTCCACTCAGTGAACAAATTTTAGTTAAAATAACATAAACTTAGCGGAAACAGTTATTAGCAGAAGGATTATGACTTTAATTAGCAATACTTCTATGAAATAACCCCCCCTAGTTTTAGTGGGAGTACCATATATTTAGTTTGTAAAGCTGTTTGATGCGGATTTATGTGTATGGTTGTCTGTCCCCGTTTTCATGCAATGGTATACAAAATACATATCATATTACAAATAATTAAACGAACTCGAATGATAGGAAGCTTGGTCTATTCATACCCGCTGATGGTATCGTGAGCTCCGCGATTTTTCCTGGCTCGTCTTTTTATAAGGCAAATAAATACAATAATTGCCACAATCAGCAGAAGAGCGAAAGGTATGCCAGCCGCTAGGGCCGTCGTAAGGTAATAGTCATCTGAAAGGCAAATAACTATATATATATCTGTCTCGCTAATGAATAGGTCTGGATAGTGTGGAGCAATGAAACAATATTTATATGTTTATTGATCCATCATATATAAATAAAGCTGTGTTGTGCCAACATTAATGTTAATAGCTTATATTGTTTGATGCCTCACTTTCAATTATAAGTGATAGAAAAGTAAACAATTGGCGAATATTATAATAATATCTGCGTAGAGCTGAACAATCAGGATGAAAAAATATACCATATTTAGGAAGTGAAAAAGAGTTATAACTGTTACGAATATGTACTATAATTACTTCTGTATTCTGATTTTTTAAAAATTTTATTTTCGTTTCATTGCATTTTATTGTAATTATAATATTTCAGGAGTTGACTATTTTCGAAAAATTCACTTCTCTGTTTTGACCTGATTTGAACATAAAATGTATTACATTATCAACAGCATTAACTCACCTTGGCTGATACATTTTGTAACACTAAGTGAAAACTATTGGATATCACCAAGGTCATTTTTGGCCCACTTTTTAGCTAAGTTGTAAACAGCCTTTTCTAGTTATTTCCAGTGTGGGAATCTGACCTTTAGATAGGGCCATTCTAGTGTAAGTGCAAATTGACATTTATTTTACTGCGCTATTCTAAATTGTGATCACTTAGCCTCCTCATGTAAGCCACCATGTGATCTAATATCGCTGCTTAAAAAGAGTCCTTTTCCAATAGATTTGGCAGTTGTATTCCTACACCTTAGAACTCAGTGTGTTTCTATTGTTGAAGCTAGTTTGCTCTGAAGTTCATCTATTTTTAGAATATAATAATTTATGTTCTCTGGAATACTACACAATTGCTCTTCTTTATAATAATTCTGGGACAAAGACACTCTGGAAATTTATTCTGGAATTCTAAACTGGAACATAAATTGTAATTCAACAAGGAACTGTTGCCATCAGTATAATAACATCATCTGATGTCATTTCCTTCCATATTGGAAGTTCATCGAGATTCGATCCTGGTTTCAATTAGAACTTCTTACTGATATGACTTATATTTTTTAATTCTAGTATTAAGTTTTGGATTATATTCACTAACCGTGAGTTCTATTTCATATATTTATATTGTTTTCAACGGTAAAAATTTTTCTTAAAATTTGCAAAGCTTGTTGACATCACTCTTTTCTTTTGTTACTTTTGTACGAGCCTACACGTAAATTAACAAAGCTATACAAAATATTTCTCTGTTTAGGTGGGAATGGAAACTGGCGATATTTAGGATGATAAATGTTATTAAATGCAGGATATATAAAGCAGACATTCATATAATTATATTTGTCAACATAGTGATAATTGATAACGTTAAACTGTAACACAGGTTTAGTCTTTCTGGAAAGATAGCATTATCACATTTTGTTACAATTGTTATGCAATCGTGCCATCTGAGCAAGGACCATTAAGACAAGAACATTCTTAAGTTATGGAAGACAATTGATGTAAAGCGCACCATGAAATATTACAACTATGTGAAATATAAATTACCTCTGGTTTTATTTACAATGGAATTTTTCTACTTACCTACGACATTTTTTCTGCAAAAGAGAATGTGTTTTATTTAAGATCTAAGATTGGGATCCTCAAGACGCATAAGCTCCTAATTATTAAATTGTTACTTTTATCTTGAATTATATTTCCAATCTATTAATATGTGTTTAATTTTATACATTCTGGGTCTGCATTTGTAATATTGACATTTAAAAACAACTGGGCACAATTTGCATCACTATATAATATGATATACGGTATAAGCAATGCATTATCTAAGACCTTATCTTTCGTACTTTTATACAAAGTCCGTTTGCACAGTATAATCTGGATTAGAACATCACTTTCAAGAACTGCTATCTTTCTCTTTCAATATATAATTAACAGAATATTAAGAACCACAATGTTAATAAGAAATAATTTCATATATCTATTATGCTAAGAAACATCATTAAACATTTACCTGCATGATGGTAACCCAATTGTCACTTTGCAAATATATCCATCGCTACATGTCGCAGAGGATAGTTGATATATCGTACAAAGTTCCTCTTCGGAAGGTTTCGAAGGAACTTTAAAGATAAAAAGCAAATAAAACAAAAATGAAAACTGCAGCATTATTGTTTATATAAGGTTATTCATACATGCATAAAAGTAAAATATCATGCAAATCTCCTCATAAGAGAGGTTCCAGGGAACTTAGAGCAAACATAGACACCCCAAACACATATATAGTTACACAAGTAAAAACATATAAAATTTCTTTGTTAATAAAGGCATAGAATAGTTAAAACACGACTTAAGACATACATTATCAATTTACAAATACATTAAAACATATTTCATAATACGCCTTGCTTTATAATGTTTAAACACGTTTACACTGAATATGTTGTACGCTTTGGTTTACTTTAAGCAACACAAATTACCTGAATGTCTTTAGTACCAGAATTTAATCCCTCTTCATGAGGGGTGATATACAGTCGTGATATCGTGTAGGATTGCTTGATACTAACAATTATCATCCTTCCCAATGTACTAAAGTAGAATAATATTTTCATGGCAATAGTGCGAAAGAAGAAAAAAGCATCTCATGCTACTGTTGCGTAAATAATCATTAATATCGTCATTTTTCTAAGCACGGTATCAAATAAAATTGTGTCATTTTGGTGACATGACTATATGCAGAAATAATTCATCAGCGAAATTGTTATTCACTGTCGTGCTCCTTTAGTTGTAGTTTCAAAGGGGTCATCATGGATAAAACATCAGGTCTGTGAGCAACTCGTGGTATCGCATAGTCTGAGAAAGAACATTATTTTCTTTTTCTTACAGTACAAACTTATTATGTTATATGTTTATGTTGTTTTGATCATGGAAGAGCCGTTTTTCCATTTTATCGGCAGTTCTTTGCAATAATGTGCTTTTTTTCCCGGCAGAATCACACATTCATTAGTGCATTTTATGTCATGTTTACACATCAATGCTCAATTATTCTTTTATCCCGACTTTGTCAGTAAGATGAATGATAATTGTTCTCATTCAGTATTGCAAACTCTGTAATCTGACCAACAAATAATACCCTGAGAGCATTGTTCTCTATTGGTACTGTATAAGCCACAACCATACTAACAAGCAATATATTGATGATGTATTCTTTTGGTAATGGTGGATTAGCAAGCATAAGTCATTTATTAGTTGACAGTCTCTAACTCTAAACTTTTGTTAAAAGTCATAGATCGTATAGTCTCAACTTTAAACTACAATGTTGCTTGATCTGTTTGGTTGACAATCAAAACATGGAGAGGCGTGTGGTGTGGAGTTACATGAATATTTTCCTAACTGTATGGGTGGTAATCGAAATATTTGCAAAGGGCTGAGCAGTAACTAATATTTCCCTGATTGTTTGGGGGTAAGTGAAAGGAAGTCTATGGGGATTTGGAAAGTAGTTGTACGTAATGGACTGCAAAATTATAGAATTAGTTTAGGTATCTGCGATTTACGCTATTAGCGCTTAATTTTGTGTCTTATTCTTCCAGGAACCTGTTGGCCCCAAGCTACTGATTTCCTAATTGATCATTGTTGTCTCATGTTTTATTCTGCATGCAAGTCTGCTAGCTTTGTTAGAAGATCTAGATTAGATGTAGCGATGCTCTAAAAAGCCATACCCAATCTTCCGGCAACTTTTACGTCTCGTACACCAACAGATGCGTTTTGAAACCAAACTGAAGTACCGGAGGCGAGTTCCACATTTGTTAATGTTAAATTGGCAACAATTACTGGAGAATTGAGTATGTAAATTTTGTAGTCAACTGCTAAACTTCCAAACCTGAAAGAGGATAAATTATACCGATTAACACGCTAAATATAACAAGTAAAATATTTTCTATAACTTTGTAGAAAAATGTAAAGAAAGAGATGATGCTTTAGATAATTATCAGAAGAAGGAGAGACAGTAAAAGCGAGGTACCTATAGTGTATGATACGAAAGATAACATAGATTGAGGAAGATGAATGTATTAAAAAAAAACAAACGGAATATAGTAAATGAGAATATTGTTATAATAACGATCGTAGCAAAAGAAGATAAGGAAGAGGAAAAAATACGAACAAGACGTATAACGTCATAGATAGTGACGACTTAGAGATTAAATGACTGTTTCTCGCTCATTTACATCAAGACTTATAGTCAGGTAAACAAAGCGTAAGTATTCAGATAATACAGGTGTTCTAAATTTAGATTTTCAGATGAAATTTAAATCAGTGGATGACAATATACTGTAAGCGAAAGATCAAAGAATACAAACGCAGATAAGTCTGTGCAATTGGTATCGCAGTGACCTTAATATCAAGGCACTGTATAAAACAGTATAAAATTTTAATAAAAGAATTGATATGATGTTTATCCGTTATATATATATATATATATATATATATATATATATATATATATATATATATATATATATATATATATATATATATATATGATTGTATGCATGACTGTCTCTACATTATTATTTCACTTATACATAATGTAAGGAGATTTCTAAATTAAATGTTAAACACAATCAGGAATCTATAAATTATGTATACCGCTCAATGATAACAGACATTTCACTTTTCATTTATTCGTCGTCACATACAATTAACCCTGTAAATAGATGACTTAAAGTTGCATCCTTTAAGCTAAAATCACATTATTTTGCAAGTCAAAACTTAACTGGTGTGTTTATTAAAAAAACCAAATCCACCCAGAGCGCTCCGTTCAATTCGATTTATTCTTTAGTTGCAGAATAAGATAAACGAGACTAGCATTTATTATATCATAAATAAGCATCATGGTTGTAGGTGATTGTCTTATTTTCCCATTGGGTCTATTAAAAATTTTGTTTTAAGCAAAACAAAAATTCAGTTGACGCACAAATTGTGTTTTGATGACAATGACAGATTGAATGCATCTGCAATGCACTTTCCATTGTCTAAACACGAGATAAATAGGAATGGTTTGTACACAATAGTAGGTGACCAGATGACCTTTGTAATTCCATGCTCATTTCATTTTAGATGCACTTAACGAACGCAACATTGGAAAATCACCTCACATTTTTGCTTCTTTTAAATGTTGCTGATAGGTTCTGGTCTAGAGTCAAAATTCTCTTCCCATCTTGTCTATTCTTTAACTTTGTTGCATATGAAGTATGACTTAGCAAACACTTTGTTAATATTCTTTGTTGGCACACTATTATACAATGCCATCATCACACTTCACAGTTGTACTGGCCTGTCGATGCAAATTTAGAGAGCTGTGTCATTCTTATTCCATTCCAACTTCATATTCATAATTTGTAAGAGAGTTTTTGAATACATACGCCAGTGATAAAATTACAATCCTTCGGAGATTATCCATCAGCCGCTGGCGATAAAATCCAACAAGCTGGAAATAAAATGTAAAAATAAATACAATATGTATGTATGTATGTATGTATGTATGTATGTATGTATGTATGTATGTATGTATGTATGTATGTATGTATGTATGTATGTATGTATGTATGTATGTATGTATGTATGTATGTATGTATGTATGTATGTATGTATGTATGTATGTGTGTGTGTGTGTGGGTGTGTGTGTGTGTGTATGTATGTATGTATGTATGTATGTATGTATGTATGTATGTATGTATGTATGTATGTATGTATGTATGTATGTATGTATGTATGTATGTATGTATGTATGTATGTATGTATGTATGTATGTATGTGTAGACTTTATGGTTTTAATATATGTAACAAGGAAAAAGCAAAATTAACATTTTTAATACAATCAGCACATAATTTATTTCCCTAAAACTCGAATGTATATTTATAATATTGTGAATTAAATCCCAATGATCCTAGCTGTACTATCTTAAGTCCAAAGGTATGGCATGTTCAGAATAAATTCAGCAGCAGGGAGAGGCAGTTGACCGCTCCAATTTTTTGTCTTTGAATTTTGATAATGATTTATGTTCCGATTGGGCGGAGCTACCAACCCCCGCTCTTTCATTTTGTGGGTCGTCACTGGAATACCCGCGTGCAGCAACAAATAATTATAACGGTTATAATTCTAATAATGACGATTGAAGAAGGAACAGAAATGTGTGAACGTGTAGTGATGGGTACACTCTGGCTGAATTGGAAGTGGAGGAAACTCCTTTCCATTTGAAATGTGTCATATTGACGTTAGCAGCAAAATATCATTATGTGCCACACATTGTGGTCGAAAAGTTAGGTACGGGAAATGGTACAAACATTGTAAACTGATGCAAAAAGTAAAAGTCAGAAGTTTTCTGTTAGATATCAAACCACATGTATATAAATGACACTATCAGTGAACAGAGAACGGCAAAGTAACTACAACGTTCCTGTACGCGAAGATCACAACCGAAAAAATGAAAAACAAGGAAATGATCATTCATAGAAAAAGTTAGGAAACAGCCTCGTCAGTGACTCTGACGACATATATTTTCTAAGTACGCCAAACTATTTCCTGGCTGATTGTTTTAGTATCTATCGTCTTTGATATATCTGTCTAAGTTTATTTGCTTACATGTTACTCATAGATCTGTATTAATAACGAAGAGAGTAAACATCGTATAGTCTTCTTTGCTGTGCGATTTCTCACAATAATTTTTATTTAAGGCTTAAAACTCACCAGACCTCGGCGACATGCCCAACAAAGTAATGTCATCATTTTGGTTACTGGGAAAAATATACTTTAAATTATCTAGTAACTGATCGAGCGAGTGCCACAGTGAAATTGTGTCTTTCGCCCGAACAGTTTAAAACAAAACAGCCGATGGTTAACTATCTAGTACCACTTTTTGTTATAAATAGTAATTCCTATTAGAGACATATCCCTCCCTCCCCCTCTCTCTCTCCGATTGCCAGAGATAAGCTCGGTACAAGAAAAAATATTTTGAGCTTACTGAAATCATTTTTCCAAAGCAACAATTTAATAAGCAACTCAGTGATCTTTATGCGGCATTGGGTGAGCCTGTCATTGATTAGAAGTTGCTAAATATTAGACTGTAAAAGAAACAAAAAATGGCTATTAAACAAGACAGCGCAAGTGTCTTTGATGATAAACGGACCAAAATGAAAACAATGGATAGCAGCTATTGAACATGAGCTAGATAAAATAGTCCGACATGTATCCCACTTCCACCCTAAGAAGAAGAAGACGTTTTAACCTTCCATATATTCATTCACAATGCCAAGGATTAGTTTTATGCGGCGTATAGGTATTTGGAGACAAATTAAAGATAGATTTATAATGGCAGAATGATCGATGCTAGTGCGTATGCCATTTTACTCTTCTACACACCACAAAAGCTACAATATCAGATTAAAAATTGTTATAGTCAATAAGTCATGTGAATGGATCGTCATAGACAAAATCTATTCATTAGGTGAGGTCGCCGAAAAGGTTTATTGGTTGTTACAATAACTTAAAAGCCAAAGCTAGTATTACTTAATGGCATCGACAAAGTTTTTTTTTTACAAAAGAGGGTATCCGGGCACCGATGTTACATATTGCATCGATTAGATCAAAGAGGCAGTGAAAGAGTCATTGGCATCAGTGAAAAATTATGACACCATTAACCCGTGGCTGCTTAAGTTCCCGCTGAAACAAACCATAAAATACAACATCGAGGATATATATCTTTGAACACGACCCGATCTCGGTCTGAAGGTTTGTACTGCCAAATAGCGATTGTTATTGCACTGTATAACTTCCGGTTAAGTTTATCCTGTACGCGCTCACATACACGAATGACCTCGATGTGATAGTGGACTAAACCGCGCACGCGCTTGCTGTTTTATAGTTTAGCAGGAAAATAATTCATGGAAACCCACCCCAAATAGTTTTTTTGAGGACGTCCAGCAATCTTCCGTCCAGTGCCGCCACATGGTCCTCAGCTGCACCTATTGCAACGTAAATGATTTTGTTTCCACAGACATGGTTGTTTGCTTCCCAGCAAGTGTCCTTGGATGCCACGAATATCATCTATTTTGCCAGGTTTTGTCATCCAACACACGAACTGACCAGTGTTTCAACAAATGTCCATCTATCTTACTCGCTAAACGTGTCATTTGAACATTCAGAAATAAGTTCGGCGAAACTATTTGAAACAAAGTAGCAGAGGAGGCATCGGAGGTAGTACGAGCTAACAAAGACAGGCCTGCCGTACTAATACGTCGTAAAAAAGAAGCTATGGATCCAGTGATAGCACAACTTAAATTATTCGTTATACGACTAAATGAATGCTGCGGGAGCACATGCGATGACACTGCCAGACGTACGGTCCACTTTTTGAAACGCAGCTTCCTTCGCAGAAAAAAACGATAGCTAATCATTGCTGGCGGGATATGTTGAATGTATTTCGCTTGCAGAACATATCAACGTATAGCCGCTATTGTATTATCAGGTACAGTTACAAAACATGTTCAAATGCTTATATGATCCAGCTTTCGACATGTATGAGCCAGTGCTAAAGGATGAGTCTGTGCGCGATTGCTAGCATTATTCGTACTACGACAGGGTGCCGATTGATCATAGTTGAACATAATTACAAGTTTAGGACACAAACAGATATTTCCTACCTGCAGAGGCCTGCATTAAGTCTAAAATAATTATCACAAAATCCAAGAGGAATTCATACTGCGATGGAGAACGCACTGGCTGTGTTAACAAAGGTGTGATGGAGTTATTTAACAGTGCGAAATAAATCATTGACGGCAAAGAGACCGAATGCCTGGACAATGTAGAGGTGGCTACAACAATACATGGAATCCCATGATACTCCGATGATTATTCTTGCAACGCTGTATCCCCAACGATGTCAGGCAAAGACATCACGAATAATGCCAATGCAAGCCCTTATAATATCAAAAGACCATGGCCCTGACGCTGATGCTGCTGATGCAGATGTCTGGCCCATGGTACATGACGCTTAACTTGGGAGTACAGCACGTCTAGAAAGGTCAATTCAGTTGTGTAATTCCACTGTCACTCCTGTTTGGCTTTTGTGGAAATGTTAGAAAGGTTATTGTTGAGCAAACTATACAGTTGTACTGACATGACGTAGTTATTGAACTGATATTATCTGGTGTAAATGACACCGCAACAAGAGCCAAAAAGAACTACAGCTTAAATAATATTACACAAGCTTATCATCGCCAGACGTGGCTTATAGGACGAAATCAGAATTTTAACACCGGGCTACATATATCTCAGAATGATTTTACATCATTGTATTACTTCTCGGCTGAACATCTAGATTTATTCAGACAAAGCGTCGTCGACATGTACTTGAGATTCCACATGGATAACATGGAGACTGGCATTGATAACTACAGAGGAATTGCTTTGATAGTGTAGGCCAAACGCCCATCCCCGAGCAGGTACACTCTGACCAAGGCAGTCTTGGCAAAACCACAATTGATCAGGAGCAACAGATATATTAAATCGTGAACACCTATTTCCCTGTCACTCATGGAAGGTTAGATTATTAGAAAGCTACAATTGGCGACCAGACGCAACATAGAAATAACACTGCGATTATCAAACACACAGATGCGAGTGTGGCAAGATAAACTAGTGGTGATCAAGCAATAGCTCGACCAGATTAACCTTGTCATCGCGCTAGATTGTGGCATGTCGATAACATTGTATGTGGTCACCGTCATGGCCAAAACCTGTAAGATATTTCCGCTTCTTGCAGCGATACAAGCGCCGCTATCCGCTGATGGGTCATCGAGACGTTGCATAAGATGTAGTTTTGAGTTCTGCTGGATATGCTGGACATACTATAACACAAAGCGTAACAGGGGAGAACTGCGTTCTCGCAATCATACATGAGTGTAAGAACTAAGACTAACGGCACGAACGATTTGAGGTGCCTGTCTAATATTGACTAGGTGATACCAATGTAACATTATGCCATAAAGGTGGAAACTGCAAAGAAAAAAATAATGTACTGGATTGTTGTTTTCAGGCGAGATCAGCTGCCAGATACCCAGTTTAAGAAAGAAACAACAATAATTAAGGTGAATTCTGCAGATGGTTCTGGAACGCACTTAGTGGCGTAATATACAAGTCCACGCGCAATCATATGGGTCTCTGCTGCCACACGAAGTTATCAGGTATGTGCGTCGATTGAAAGCTCCACTGTGGTTATCAACATTGCCAACACAAAAATGACAGGACCTCCAATATGTCTGACTGAATTTATAGAGGGACTCCTTGCCATAACAAAGTCAACCATTCCTGTGACTGTGATGAAAAAAATACAAGGCGGCGAGCCTGCTCGAGTCGAAATTGTCAGGTAATACAAAAAACATTTGAAATAATGACCTTAGATATTTGTGGAAGATCAAGAGGAGAGGAGGCGGCGGATAAACTGTACTCGTTGACACGTCAAAATTGGCAAAAAAGATGATTTGTCGCCATTAATAAACACCGTCTGTGAACATGGGATGCGACCGTGTTATTTCAAGATAAATTTGGAAGGATAAGACCCATCAATGTAATGTGACTGACTTAATCAGGAGGTTTTGAGGTTTTCCTCGGAAGCAGTCGCTGATAATCTTTATGAAACTGAATGTCATCATTAGAAATAATGCTCTATGGAATGAGTCTGTCTGTCTGACTGTCTCTCTAGAGATGGATCTGTACAGACGTGGATTGCGAATATTAAAACTGTTTGATGAAAAGGTACGATCATTTACTTAGCTACGTAGTCACGCAAAGTGACTCTGGAGTTATCCATAATGTTTTTGAATCTTCAAACGTGGTCAAATGAAAATTCGTGATATTAAATTGACCGAGTTGGAAGCAATTTAGGTTACTTTAGTGTTACTATTTGCCATTGGTAGGCTACAGTCATACACTCAATAGCGAGTATCTCGTGTGGTTGAGTCAGGAAATAATATGTGGATATAAGTGTTGCCATATATAAAGCCCTATCTCTTTTTTACGATCCTCGGTAAATTTAAAAAATGTATTTATAGCCTTTAATTATACAGTAATGTGGAATTTACTGCTGAATTTGCATAGAAGGAGGGGGAAGAGGAATGTAGGGAAAAACATTAATTCAGTTGGTGGAATAGTAATCGATAATCAATGATGGCAACTGGTTTATACTGCGTTTTATGTTGGAATCAACTCAAGAATGTACAGTGGAACAAACTACGAAACGCTTTTGAACTACAAAACGTTTTATAATAGATGATCCAAAGATACATCTGCTCGATAAATTCAGCGGCCCAGTCGACGCTATGTTCTGAAACTGAGGAGCTCCAACGAATACTTGCTTGATATAAACGTATACGTAGAATTATTGACGCAGTGTTAGGCTTTACATCAACGACAACGGTGGAACTTGCATTGATCAGAATAATAACAACGTTGACACTAGGTGATATCCTTGTAGGAGTAGGTGTTGGTGTTATATCGCCAATCATAGAGGCACTTACCGCCATGGGTAAACTACTGTCAACTAAGCTCAATATGAAAATTCAAAGACAGATAAAGACAGCTACGGAAGGGATCCTGTATTGGATCATACCGTTGTATATGGGTGACATGGACGAAGTCTCTCTGACCACATAAGAATGTATGGCCTGTCTGGCCGAACTTGAAAATTTTTACATGCAAAAAGTTTGACCAGGGTGTGATTTGCCACTGAGTGGCCAGGCTGGCTAACAACAGCAACACAAATTACCGATATGTATCAATAATAATTATTTTGGCAATCTTCGCTTGTTAGCCTAACGAGGTATTTATATTTACTCTCTATAATAAGTTTCTTCAGAGACTTAAGTGGTATACGACTTATAACTTTTCATTCCCACTGTCAGAACACTTTAGCCCACATGTTATCAGCAACACATGCAAACATAACTAATTGCGACATTGCCCATTTAATTTGCTTGATAAATCTACACTCTTTCAGCCAAGTACAACATTCTTTACTAGCTAACTGG
This sequence comes from Potamilus streckersoni, assembly GCA_016746295.1. Taxonomy (NCBI): domain Eukaryota; kingdom Metazoa; phylum Mollusca; class Bivalvia; order Unionida; family Unionidae; genus Potamilus; species Potamilus streckersoni. Next base: position 393,114 of record JAEAOA010001883.1, on the reverse strand, counting down.
GATATCTTGTCAAACATCTCATCAATTTCGGATATAGTTAGGAGCAAATGAAAATTTAGTTATTCCATCAAATATCTGTTTTAGATCATCGGTGTCCATTATTTGATAGAGTTTTCTTTTAATTAAAAATTACTGAAAATTTTGTTTTTCATCTTAATTCCATGTTTATATATAACTCATTTCACGAAACGAGACAGAAGTACTCTAATGCCTAATACACTGTGTTCTTTGAGGTTTACAGACCCACATGCCAGAATTAACTTTTGACTATAATGTGTTCATTGAGGTTTACAGACAAACATACCAGAATTAAACTTTTGAATATAATGTGTTCATTGAGGGTTACAGACAAACATACCAGAATTAACTTTTGAATATAATGTGTTCATTGACGTTTACAGACAAACATACCAGAATTAAACTTTTGAATATAATGTGTTCATTGAGGTTTATAGACCCACATGCCAGAATTAACTTTTGAATATAATGTGTTCATTGAGGTTTACAGATAAACATACCAGAATTAACTTTTGAATATAATGTGTTCATTGAGGTTTACAGACCCACATGCCAGAATTAACTTTTGAATATAATGTGTTCATTGAGGTTTACAGACCCACATGCCAGAATTAACTTTTGAATATAATGTGTTCATTGAAGTTTACAGACCCGCATGCCAGAATTAACTTTTGAATATAATGTGTTCACTGAGGTTTACAGAACCACATGCCGGAATTAACTTTTGATTATAATGTGTTCATTGAGGTTTACAGACCCACATGCCAGAATTAACTTTTGAATATAATGTGTACATTGAGGTTTACAGACCCACATGCCAGAATTAACTTTTGAATATAATGTGTTCATTGAGGTTTACAGACCCACATGCCAGAACTAACTTTTGACTATAACGTGTTCATTACCGTTTACAGAACCACATACCAGAATTAAACTTCTGAATATAATGTGTTCATTGAGGTTTACAGAACCACATACCAGAATTAAACTTTTGAATAAAATGTGTTCATTGAGGGTTACAGACAAACATACCAGAATTAAACTTTTGAATATAATGTTTTCATTGAGGTTTACAGACCCACATACCAGAATTAACTTTTGAATATAATGTGTTCATTGATGGTTACAGACAAACATACCAGAATTAAACTTTTGAATATAATGTGTTCATTGAGGGTTACAGACCCACATACCAGAATTAACTTTTTGAATATAATGTGTTCATTGAGGTTTACAGACCCACATGCCAGAATTAACTTTTGAATATAATGTTTCTTCGGCCATGACCAACATTTAACCTATCAATGATAATTATACCGAATGAAGTCACACCCCTGCCCAAATGATGCGCTAGGCTGTGAATCTAAAACTATCTAAGGGAGCTTCAAACAAAAATCACACTATTACTCAAGGAAATTGTGTCTGTAAAAGTTTAATTAATACCGATCCATACATCGCCAAAGTTTACTTGTCCCCAACCCCCAATTAATTTTTTTTCCCGCGGGGATGACCTGAATCAATAATGTCATTTACCAATGACAGCCATTTACCAAATGAAACAACGAGACGGTTATAAATAAATCATAAAAATAAATCATATTAAAGCTCTGTAGTTGAATGAGTCATACATTCCCATTACACAATCCGATATAAATAAAAGGAAAAAAAAATATTCCTAGACACCGTCCACCCCTTTTGAGATGAAATAGACTGGGTAATAAATTGGGTAATAAATTACGTAATCTGGGCGCACTCAAAACGCGCGATGGCTTGTTCTAGATACAATTTTCTAATCGTGGATATTCTGAAGACGACTCAACCCATGACAGAATTAATTGTTCGCACCGCCCTATGGGGGAATATGAAACATGTTCAAAATTCAAAGAAAGTGAGAGGGCGGGTAGGCTGGTCTTCTTTGCTGCTTATTACAGAAATCTTGAAATTATTAATGATGTAATGATATAATTCCAATTGTCTTTGAATGAGTCCTCAATAATTCACAATTAGTGTTTCAGTCCAAAAATTAAAAGAGCAACTTGTATTTGAAAAGAATAATTTCATGGAATAATTAGGAGCACTGAGAAGCCAAGTGGCTTAAAGCGCTCACCGTTACGGGTCACTGCCATCACACCTCTGTCTGCATGGGTCTTCGTCTCGGGTTCGGCCACTGAGGGTATGTAAGAATGATTGCCAGTCTCTTCTCGTGGGTTGTTGGTTCTTTCCGGGATTTTCCCGGTTTCTTTCTCCGCCATTTATACTGGCGGGAAATGTATAGTCTATGTTGTACTGACCAATGGCATTAAACCGACAACAACAACATCAACATCAACAAGAAATATTTACTTTATATTTACTTTATAATTATATCTGAACTCAGCTATAACAGTCTGATCATAGTTTGAATAAAAGGCGGCTGTATACATGTTTTACTAAGACTCAAGATAAAAATATTCTAAATAAATTCCAAGGTATTGAACTCCAATTCTAGCAAACATCTTGTTTACTTCTTAGAAGAGTTATAAAAATTAAGCACAGAATCGTTATAAAAAAATGCATTGCAACTCTTAATTTTCGTCAAATATTAAGTTTATATATATATATATATATATATATATATATATATATATATATATATATATATATATATATATATATATATATATATGCGTACTTAACAGAAAGGATTTAAATACATGTCCCAGTTACAAAGATTTTAATGTTTAAGTCATTAATTGCAGCTTTAAAATAAATATATGCCTATAAGTTTGTGGCGAAAAATATTGTTTGAGTCTATTTGCCTAATACATGAAATGAAAGCAAATTGAGCACTGATATAGCCGATCACATATGACATGATAATATATGTGAAAGAAGAAAACAAGTTCATTATTTCTGCTCTACCCTTTTAGTCATGTTTCAAGGGCCAGATATAACTTTTACTTTCATATCCGCATTTGTTATTGTTTTCATGCAGAGTAAGGGTTTTGTATGGTGTTTGGTTGGAATCTGAAAAAAACCCTCCATGATATGATCTTGGTAGAATGTTAGAGGCACGAATAAGGTTGTCTTTTCATGCCCCGTAACGGTATCTATGATTACATAGTAGGATATGTTTAGGATTCTACCAATGGGCCAACCCTATAGTCTTGGTATGACACCCATGTACAATCAGTAGCATGCCCAGTAATGAGATTTATGTTAGTGAGAGTGGATTTTTCCAAAGGGCCACAACGTTTAACCTTCACAGGGTTGCCATATACTATTCATCGAACATCCATCTGACATTTCTTGAACATTTAAAAGCTATCATACAAACGAACAATCATACATATACACGCACTATTTCTAAAACATTTTAGTCTCACAATTTGACATTTATTTTAAATTTATGAAAAGCTATCATCAGCTGTTAGTGTTCACGCTTAGAACATTCCGTCTGATTTCTTTTTATATTTGCATTATGACAAGAAAGATGAATTATGAAATATTGCAAACGTACACAACACACACGTACGGTCATGATCAATTGATCATCGCGTTTCCTTTACGAAATTCGAGCATGAAGTATTTTAACATCTGGAATGCTGATGCTTGCCTTGGAATATCTTACAAAAGCAGAATAATCGAAGAAGGAAAACTCTATCATTAATAATTAATTACAAGAACAGATATCAAAATAAAAGAAAAGTTGGTTGTTTTGTTGAAACTATGTTCATTAAACAAAATGAGACTCAGTCAAAAGAACGATCTTAAGTATCTGTGGAGTTTAAAAAACAAGACTTTTCATTTGAAAACTTACAAGAGATAATTTGATATAAACACTATATTCGCTACATATTTTGTTGATCATAGGAAATCTTTTAATTTTTCCTAGATTTGTATAGAAGTACAGTTTTCATGCGAATGTCACCAATAATGCTTACCGCAACTTTGGCTGCATTTGAAAAGGCATCATATGTAGCGGTGAGATTGAGATTCACACCTTTTTCTACAGCTACATCCAACTTTACAGACATCGCAACAGCGGCCTCGTCAACTTGTGCAATGAATTACAAGAGAAGATAAATAAAGTGAAAGTGAATATCTTAGCATCTCAAGCATGTGTCAATAATACACTGAAAGGTTGGCGTGTATGGCATATATAATGAAATCAATGTTCAAATCATTTCAATTCCGTTGTAACTGGATATATTGTAAATCAAAGCGTTAATTTGTGTTCACAAGGATATATATGCAATTTAATTTATCTGAAACAAAGTTTTAAAATCCCTGTCCTGTGGACGATGAACCTGCTTAAAACGTCTTTTCAGGTTTAATTGAATTATGTTACATAAAAATACCTATCATAATGAGACATATTTAATTTTAAAGATATTAAATTATATTTACCTGCTGGAGGAGGCGCTGCGGTAGATGTAATGCTTCCATCTATAAAATAATATTTGGAACATTCAGAGAATCACATGCATTTACAACAACGTTCACTTTGAGAAAAGCTGTTAACAAAGTTGTTTAGAATACGGGCTTATACGAAAAGTGCATGACACAAAAAGCTATTCTTGTTAAGTATATTTCTTGCAATTAAATACTATTGAATCGAATGCCAAACTGCAAATGACTATTAAAGCAAAGTATTAATAATAAGTAAAAAAGTCCCGCTGCAATAATTGATTGCGTGCACCAATCAGAAAGGAGATTTCAACACCGAATGAATACCTTAAACGATATGCAACGGTTTAATTAGTCTGAATACTCTAATATTCATTGCTTCTAATAACAAAAGAGAAGATGATTTTTAAGAAGAATAATAAGGATGTTAAATACATATTCATACAACATTGAAACACATTATTGTAATGATCAATTTGAAAAGGACTCTTCGACTTTAATTATAACACAAAACTATCTGTATATACAGTATTGTAATATCCGCAGATAATTGTATTATTTTGTTTGCTGTTGACACATCGTTAGAAAAGAGATGCAATTCACGTGTCTGCAAATTTGATTGCGTTGGCGTCATTAGACCTAAAGGAAAACCTCTTTGATTTTACGACGGGAGTCATTTTCAGAAATTGAAATAGGGAAATATAAATGTGAAAAATGACATTTAATTTTATGTCAGATGTTAATCATAATGTAAATGTATGCGCTGAATATGTTAGATGCTAAACGTCTTCAAAAATGTGTAAATTATAATTAAGATTTAGTTTATTAAAGAACTAGTTATAAAGCAATCATCTGGGCAGTACAAATTTTGCAAACATTGATCATCCACATATAATATGAATACTTATGATGTATACTACCTGCAACACATCGGTTGTTCTGCCGTACATAGCCCCTAAGACATGAACATTCATATCCTCCAATCGTATTATGGCAACCTGCATATGGAATGTCTTGACATGTGTGCGTCTTACGTGTGCACTCATCAATGTCAAGGTCGCAGATACCCTCCCAACCATTCTTGCACATGCATGTTCCATTTACATGATTGCATGTCTGATTGTCATTACCAGCGTTGTTATGGACACACTCACATTTTGCTTTGCAACCAGCGCCATACGTGTTATTATCACACGCTGCAATTATTTATAAAAATATGTTGATAGTGCGTTCATATTATACGTCCAAGCATAGGCAATATATGGCCGTAAATGAGATTTTGTCATACTGCGTTTTCTTCGATAGCACATTTCGCCGAATAATTGAGTAAATCAGGGAGGAATACATCAATTCATTTCTTGGAGAGTAGGGATCACCCTTAAGAACAACTGAATAATTTCAATGCTTAGAGCATCTATGTTTACTAGTATTTTTTTCTGCCATGACACGAAAGAAAGGTAGATAACAAAATCTCATTGGTTTGTGAGAATTTATAAGTCTCTACTCCAAAACCTGAAATCAGATCAGATACTGTGTTACATTACCATATAAAATGACTTCTAATTTATAATGCTCGTAGCAAGTGAGCTCTTTCACCAGCATGCTTAAATTAATCTCTTACGGAATTCGAAATTTATTGCATAATGACTGCTGTATCCGTCCATGCTTATAATTTTGAGAGCTCTTATAGACTTCAAGAATAGTTCAATGTTGAAATATAACTGAATATATTCTACGATGAATAACAGCCATGTCGACGAAGTATTCACGATAGTCAATAAATTAACAGTATATATATATATATATATATATATATATATATATATATATATATATATATATATATATATATATATATATATATATATAGAATCAAATATCCGGGATATAATCTGCGTTACATATGTACACAAAGTAAAAATAGATGTCGCTTTGGCTTGTAGACTTTTAGGGAATTATACAACGTTTTCAGTTTCCGCAACTAGTCTATACAAGCTGGTTGTATTTATAGTTTTAGCACATGTGAAGATAGAAATGTAGAGGTTTACAAACACAACGTTTTTGTGTTTATTTGTTTGTCGTAACTATGTTTTGTATTTGCCTTTGAAAAAGACTCATTAAGAGTCGAAAGCGCTTAGGCTAGTTAGTTACTAGTTTCGTACTGTTCGTCGTCAGTTTATTGCATCTCTCTCTCTCTCTCTCTCTCTCTCTCTCTCTCTCTCTCTCTCTATATATATATATATATATATATATATATATATATATATATATATATATATATATATATATATACACAAATAGTTCTGTCATACAGGTTAGATAATTTTAAATTAGTACCCTACTGAGATTTAAACCCAGGTCAGCAGGTAAACGACACCCTTCACATTGTCTGCACGCACCAGGCCATATTTCTTCACGACTAAGCACGCATTACCAATAAATGGTGCGTCTGGATCGTTGTTAAAAGCACTCGTGCGTAGAAGACACCCTGGCATGTTGACCTTATAAATAATTCTCATCTACCTACATAGTCCTTTTGGATTTCTATGAAAGAAATTAAGGCATATAAGATTAATTATAGAGAATTATAAATATATACCAGACAGAACGGAAAGTGCCTGCTATTATCAAGCATTCTTCTAAAGAACCCAGATATAGCACTGTGTAGATAGGCGAGAATTAGTTACCAGGTCGTCATGTGAGTGTGTTTGCTACACCGATTTAGTTGCCTCATTTTACCTCGATTTGCTTCATAGGAGTCCGGAGTATTTGTAAATAGAATATGGGTTGGTGTGTGCAGGCAAGGCGATGGGTGCCGTTTACCCGCTGACTTGGGTTCGAATCCTCGTAGAGTACCAATTAAACATTCTCTAACCTGTATGATAGTATTAATTGTATTAAATTAATTCAGAATATTATCGTCAAGCATTCTTTTTTAGAATCGAGGGATGTAAATTTCCGTTCTGTCTGTTGTATTATTTATAACTCTGTCTACCTGTCTGATATATATATATATATATATATATATATATATATATATATATATATATATATATATATATATATATATATATATATATATATATATATATATATATAAAGAATACAAATCATATGGCGAATAACAACCCTCTCAAGCGTACTGGATCCACCAAGGGATCACGTCTGTCAGGGATTAATTAAAATAGATGCAATAAACTGACGACGAACAGTACGAAACTAGTAACTAACTAGCCTAAGCGCTTTCGACTCTTAATGAGTCTTTTTCAAAGGCAAATACAAAACATAGTTACGACAAACAAATAAACACAAAAACGTTGCGTTTGTAAACCTCTACATTTCTATCTTCACATGTGTTAAAACTATAAATACAACCAGCTTGTGTAGACTAGTTGCGGAAACTGAAAACGTTGTATAATTCCCTAAAAGTCTACAAGCCAAAGCGACATCTATTTTTATTTTGTGTACATATGTAACGCAGATTATATCCCGGATATTTGGTTCTATACCGGTTATTCTTATAGTAAAAATTGAAGGATAAGAAGATTTAGAAAATGTTAAATTCTACTAGTGCATAGTTTTCATTTTCTAGTCTTCTTGGTTTAGACCGCTTGGTTTCAATGTTCTAAGGCGGCGTATCCAGTATGATTCCTTTTCCTTCCTGGTTTCGGAACTCCAGCTGTGGTTGTTGGCAATAGCGATAAGTATTATATCACTGAAAGTGTGGCCAGGGGAGGAGAAGTGTTCTGCGACCGGGCTTCTGTACAGCTTTTTTGTCATCCAATCAGATCTATGAAGGTTTATCCTTATGTGTAGCTTTTCAGTTTCTCCCACGTACTGAAGGCCACAGATCTTACATGTGATGAGATAAATCACATTCTCTGTTTTGCACGTTTTGTTTGGACCATGTATGTTTAGTTTTTCTTTAGTCACTGTGCTAGTGAATGTCTTGGTCTCTATCATATGTTGACAGGTTTTGCATCTTTTATCGCCACAGGGTCCAGATTGACTAGGTTGGTTTTGACTAGCGATTGTTGTTAGCTTGGCCCTGACTAGGATGTCCTTTAGGTTTTTTGGTCTCCGGTAAGCTACTACAGGTTTGTTCGGAAGTATTAGGTTTAGTACGTCTGACGATTGCACGGTTGGCCAGTGGTTTGCGATGATTTTACCTACTTTGGGATTGTCTGGGTGATAGGTCAGAATAAATGGTATCCTATCAACCTTTTCTTTCTGTCCATATCTGAGTAGGTCATCACGGTTTGTTTGTTTGGCCCTTTGGATTGCCTCCGCAATCAGGTCTTTGTCGTAGCCTCGGTAAATTAAATGTTTAGCCAGCTCTTCAGACCTTTCTATGAATCTTTCATCGTCGGAGCAAATTCTGCGTATCCTCAGTGCCTGGCTATATGGAATGTTCTTAATGCAGTGTTTTGGATGACAGCTGGTTGGGAGAAGATACTGGTGTTTGTCGGTTGGTTTCGAGTAGATGTCTGTGTGTAATTTGTTTTCCACCAGTCTGGTTGTTGTGTCCAGGAAAACATGGTTTGAGTTGGAAATTTCTGCCGTGAATTTTATTGAAGGATGGAAGTTGTTTGCCTTTGAAATGAAGTCATCCAGACTTTCTCTTCCATACTGCCACTTCATTTCTATATCATCGATAAAGCGTACCCACTGGTATGGTGTACGCTCAACCGATGCTAAGAGCTTTCCCTCAAGTTTTCCCATGAAAATGTTAGCATACGAAGGGGCCATTTTAGTACCCATTGCAGTTCCATTGATTTGTAGGTAGTTTTCTTCATTAAATTCAAAGTTGTTGAGTTTTAGGACAAGCTCCAGGAGTTGGATTAAGAAGTGTGTGGGTGGATTGTTTACAGTTCTTGTTTCCCATGCTTCGCTGCATGCCTGTAACCCTTCGTTGTGCGGTATGTTGGTGTACAAAGATGTGACGTCTAAGGAAGCAAGTAATGTATCTGGCAGTAATGGTTCACTAGCTTTGCTTTTTATGAGATAATCTGTCGTGTCTTGAAGATATGATGGTAATTTGTGGACATGTGGTCTCATAAAATGATCTAAATATTCTGATATCCTTTCTGTGGGGTGCCCGTTACCTGAGATTATAGGTCTGCCAGGGTTTCCTTGTTTGTGGATTTTGGGTAGAAGATAAAATCTACCTGCTCTTGGGTTTTCTGGGCTTAAGTAGTTTTTGGTTTGCTGGTCTATGTGTCCGCTTTGGTACGCCTCGTCAATAACATTAGTGATGATTTTTGCATATTCCAGCGTTGGATCATGGTCCAGTTTTTGGTAGAACCTAGCGTCACTTAGTTGTCTACTTGCTTCACTAATGTAGTCTTCCCTATTCATAACGACAACAGCGGAACCCTTATCTGCAGGCTTAATTATTATGTCTGTTCTGCTTTTCAGTGAGTGCAGGGCATCTGTTTCTTCTTTTGTCAAATTAGAATATTTGTTAGTATGGTTGATATGTCTGGAAATATCGTTTTCAACCGAGTTGATAAAGGCTTCCAGATTCGGAATTGAACTTTTTGGTGGGGTCCAGTTACTTTTCTTTCTAAATGTGGGTTGGTCGCAGCTTATATTTTCCTTTGATTTGCTTGGTGGTTGCAAGGCAAAATGGGCTTTGAGTCTTAGTCGGCGGATGAATTCTTCGGTGTCATTCTTAAGCTTCCCTCTGTCGTATGTTTTAGGACGGGGACAGAAACTCAAACCTTTCGATAACAGTTTTATTTCTGCATCAGTAAGTTCTAAATTGGAGATGTTGACTACTGTGTTAGTAACAGTTGCATTAGTGTTTGTTACAGAGTGCTTGCGATTCTTCCTTTTGCGGCGATTTTTCTTCTTACGGTTGTTTTTGGAAGAAATTTCGTCAATTGAAGTTTCTTCACAACAGTCCATTGGTTGTAGATCATGACTTCTAAATTTTCTCTCTCTGACTTTGTATAGTTTCGAAGAGAGTCTTTTTTCATCTTTATTTAATTTGGAGTAAAACGTTTTCAATTGTTCTTCTGTTGAGACGGAATTGAGCTGATGTTTTAGTTCTTCAATGGTTGCTGATTTGGCTAGATATTGATGATTTACGTTTTTACTAAGTAGGGCTGTGAGTTTCATGGAAGCGTCGTGAGTTATTTTATTCCATCTTTTGTTGAATCTGTTTGAACTCTTGCCAATAATTTGTGGTTTCACATGAATTTGAAGACCTTTAGTGACTGTATTTGTTTCGAGGAAATGAAGCAAGAAAGTGCAATGATGCTTTAGGCGAATTAAAGCATTAGTTTCATTGCGTAAAGTTTTGAATGTTTTCTGTATTTGTTGAGACATCGTCTCCATTCTAAGAGATACGGCAACAATTTAAATATAAGAAGGAAACAATGGAACGGATACAGTAACACTACATAAATACAAGACAGAAAAGGGTGTTAGATCACACCAAAGGTAGATCGAGCCATACGAGGTAGGTAATATAAAGAATACAAATCATATGGCGAATAACAACCCTCTCAAGCGTACTGGATCCACCAAGGGATCACGTCTGTCAGGGATTAATTAAAATAGATGCAATAAACTGACGACGAACAGTACGAAACTAGTAACTAACTAGCCTAAGCGCTTTCGACTCTTAATGAGTCTTTTTCAAAGGCAAATACAAAACATAGTTACGACAAACAAATAAACACAAAAACGTTGCGTTTGTAAACCTCTACATTTCTATCTTCACATGTGTTAAAACTATAAATACAACCAGCTTGTGTAGACTAGTTGCGGAAACTGAAAACGTTGTATAATTCCCTAAAAGTCTACAAGCCAAAGCGACATCTATTTTTATTTTGTGTACATATGTAACGCAGATTATATCCCGGATATTTGGTTCTATACCGGTTATTCTTATAGTAAAAATTGAAGGATAAGAAGATTTAGAAAATGTTAAATTCTACTAGTGCATAGTTTTCATTTTCTAGTCTTCTTGGTTTAGACCGCTTGGTTTCAATGTTCTAAGGCGGCGTATCCAGTATGATTCCTTTTCCTTCCTGGTTTCGGAACTCCAGCTGTGGTTGTTGGCAATAGCGATAAGTATTATATCACTGAAAGTGTGGCCAGGGGAGGAGAAGTGTTCTGCGACCGGGCTTCTGTACAGCTTTTTTGTCATCCAATCAGATCTATGAAGGTTTATCCTTATGTGTAGCTTTTCAGTTTCTCCCACGTACTGAAGGCCACAGATCTTACATGTGATGAGATAAATCACATTCTCTGTTTTGCACGTTTTGTTTGGACCATGTATGTTTAGTTTTTCTTTAGTCACTGTGCTAGTGAATGTCTTGGTCTCTATCATATGTTGACAGGTTTTGCATCTTTTATCGCCACAGGGTCCAGATTGACTAGGTTGGTTTTGACTAGCGATTGTTGTTAGCTTGGCCCTGACTAGGATGTCCTTTAGGTTTTTTGGTCTCCGGTAAGCTACTACAGGTTTGTTCGGAAGTATTAGGTTTAGTACGTCTGACGATTGCACGGTTGGCCAGTGGTTTGCGATGATTTTACCTACTTTGGGATTGTCTGGGTGATAGGTCAGAATAAATGGTATCCTATCAACCTTTTCTTTCTGTCCATATCTGAGTGGAATAAAATAACTCACGACGCTTCCATGAAACTCACAGCCCTACTTAGTAAAAACGTAAATCATCAATATCTAGCCAAATCAGCAACCATTGAAGAACTAAAACATCAGCTCAATTCCGTCTCAACAGAAGAACAATTGAAAACGTTTTACTCCAAATTAAATAAAGATGAAAAAAGACTCTCTTCGAAACTATACAAAGTCAGAGAGAGAAAATTTAGAAGTCATGATCTACAACCAATGGACTGTTGTGAAGAAACTTCAATTGACGAAATTTCTTCCAAAAACAACCGTAAGAAGAAAAATCGCCGCAAAAGGAAGAATCGCAAGCACTCTGTAACAAACACTAATGCAACTGTTACTAACACAGTAGTCAACATCTCCAATTTAGAACTTACTGATGCAGAAATAAAACTGTTATCGAAAGGTTTGAGTTTCTGTCCCCGTCCTAAAACATACGACAGAGGGAAGCTTAAGAATGACACCGAAGAATTCATCCGCCGACTAAGACTCAAAGCCCATTTTGCCTTGCAACCACCAAGCAAATCAAAGGAAAATATAAGCTGCGACCAACCCACATTTAGAAAGAAAAGTAACTGGACCCCACCAAAAAGTTCAATTCCGAATCTGGAAGCCTTTATCAACTCGGTTGAAAACGATATTTCCAGACATATCAACCATACTAACAAATATTCTAATTTGACAAAAGAAGAAACAGATGCCCTGCACTCACTGAAAAGCAGAACAGACATAATAATTAAGCCTGCAGATAAGGGTTCCGCTGTTGTCGTTATGAATAGGGAAGACTACATTAGTGAAGCAAGTAGACAACTAAGTGACGCTAGGTTCTACCAAAAACTGGACCATGATCCAACGCTGGAATATGCAAAAATCATCACTAATGTTATTGACGAGGCGTACCAAAGCGGACACATAGACCAGCAAACCAAAAACTACTTAAGCCCAGAAAACCCAAGAGCAGGTAGATTTTATCTTCTACCCAAAATCCACAAACAAGGAAACCCTGGCAGACCTATAATCTCAGGTAACGGGCACCCCACAGAAAGGATATCAGAATATTTAGATCATTTTATGAGACCACATGTCCACAAATTACCATCATATCTTCAAGACACGACAGATTATCTCATAAAAAGCAAAGCTAGTGAACCATTACTGCCAGATACATTACTTGCTTCCTTAGACGTCACATCTTTGTACACCAACATACCGCACAACGAAGGGTTACAGGCATGCAGCGAAGCATGGGAAACAAGAACTGTAAACAATCCACCCACACACTTCTTAATCCAACTCCTGGAGCTTGTCCTAAAACTCAACAACTTTGAATTTAATGAAGAAAACTACCTACAAATCAATGGAACTGCAATGGGTACTAAAATGGCCCCTTCGTATGCTAACATTTTCATGGGAAAACTTGAGGGAAAGCTCTTAGCATCGGTTGAGCGTACACCATACCAGTGGGTACGCTTTATCGATGATATAGAAATGAAGTGGCAGTATGGAAGAGAAAGTCTGGATGACTTCATTTCAAAGGCAAACAACTTCCATCCTTCAATAAAATTCACGGCAGAAATTTCCAACTCAAACCATGTTTTCCTGGACACAACAACCAGACTGGTGGAAAACAAATTACACACAGACATCTACTCGAAACCAACCGACAAACACCAGTATCTTCTCCCAACCAGCTGTCATCCAAAACACTGCATTAAGAACATTCCATATAGCCAGGCACTGAGGATACGCAGAATTTGCTCCGACGATGAAAGATTCATAGAAAGGTCTGAAGAGCTGGCTAAACATTTAATTTACCGAGGCTACGACAAAGACCTGATTGCGGAGGCAATCCAAAGGGCCAAACAAACAAACCGTGATGACCTACTCAGATATGGACAGAAAGAAAAGGTTGATAGGATACCATTTATTCTGACCTATCACCCAGACAATCCCAAAGTAGGTAAAATCATCGCAAACCACTGGCCAACCGTGCAATCGTCAGACGTACTAAACCTAATACTTCCGAACAAACCTGTAGTAGCTTACCGGAGACCAAAAAACCTAAAGGACATCCTAGTCAGGGCCAAGCTAACAACAATCGCTAGTCAAAACCAACCTAGTCAATCTGGACCCTGTGGCGATAAAAGATGCAAAACCTGTCAACATATGATAGAGACCAAGACATTCACTAGCACAGTGACTAAAGAAAAACTAAACATACATGGTCCAAACAAAACGTGCAAAACAGAGAATGTGATTTATCTCATCACATGTAAGATCTGTGGCCTTCAGTACGTGGGAGAAACTGAAAAGCTACACATAAGGATAAACCTTCATAGATCTGATTGGATGACAAAAAAGCTGTACAGAAGCCCGGTCGCAGAACACTTCTCCTCCCCTGGCCACACTTTCAGTGATATAATACTTATCGCTATTGCCAACAACCACAGCTGGAGTTCCGAAACCAGGAAGGAAAAGGAATCATACTGGATACGCCGCCTTAGAACATTGAAACCAAGCGGTCTAAACCAAGAAGACTAGAAAATGAAAACTATGCACTAGTAGAATTTAACATTTTCTAAATCTTCTTATCCTTCAATTTTTACTATAAGAATAACCGGTATAGAACCAAATATCCGGGATATAATCTGCGTTACATATGTACACAAAATAAAAATAGATGTCGCTTTGGCTTGTAGACTTTTAGGGAATTATACAACGTTTTCAGTTTCCGCAACTAGTCTACACAAGCTGGTTGTATTTATAGTTTTAACACATGTGAAGATAGAAATGTAGAGGTTTACAAACGCAACGTTTTTGTGTTTATTTGTTTGTCGTAACTATGTTTTGTATTTGCCTTTGAAAAAGACTCATTAAGAGTCGAAAGCGCTTAGGCTAGTTAGTTACTAGTTTCGTACTGTTCGTCGTCAGTTTATTGCATCTATTTTAATTAATCCCTGACAGACGTGATCCCTTGGTGGATCCAGTACGCTTGAGAGGGTTGTTATTCGCCATATGATTTGTATTCTTTATATTACCTACCTCGTATGGCTCGATCTACCTTTGGTGTGATCTAACACCCTTTTCTGTCTTGTATTTATGTAGTGTTACTGTATCCGTTCCATTGTTTCCTTCTTATATTTAAATTGTTGCCGTATCTCTTAGAATGGAGACGATGTCTCAACAAATACAGAAAACATTCAAAACTTTACGCAATGAAACTAATGCTTTAATTCGCCTAAAGCATCATTGCACTTTCTTGCTTCATTTCCTCGAAACAAATACAGTCACTAAAGGTCTTCAAATTCATGTGAAACCACAAATTATTGGCAAGAGTTCAAACAGATTCAACAAAAGATGGAATAAAATAACTCACGACGCTTCCATGAAACTCACAGCCCTACTTAGTAAAAACGTAAATCATCAATATCTAGCCAAATCAGCAACCATTGAAGAACTAAAACATCAGCTCAATTCCGTCTCAACAGAAGAACAATTGAAAACGTTTTACTCCAAATTAAATAAAGATGAAAAAAGACTCTCTTCGAAACTATACAAAGTCAGAGAGAGAAAATTTAGAAGTCATGATCTACAACCAATGGACTGTTGTGAAGAAACTTCAATTGACGAAATTTCTTCCAAAAACAACCGTAAGAAGAAAAATCGCCGCAAAAGGAAGAATCGCAAGCACTCTGTAACAAACACTAATGCAACTGTTACTAACACAGTAGTCAACATCTCCAATTTAGAACTTACTGATGCAGAAATAAAACTGTTATCGAAAGGTTTGAGTTTCTGTCCCCGTCCTAAAACATACGACAGAGGGAAGCTTAAGAATGACACCGAAGAATTCATCCGCCGACTAAGACTCAAAGCCCATTTTGCCTTGCAACCACCAAGCAAATCAAAGGAAAATATAAGCTGCGACCAACCCACATTTAGAAAGAAAAGTAACTGGACCCCACCAAAAAGTTCAATTCCGAATCTGGAAGCCTTTATCAACTCGGTTGAAAACGATATTTCCAGACATATCAACCATACTAACAAATATTCTAATTTGACAAAAGAAGAAACAGATGCCCTGCACTCACTGAAAAGCAGAACAGACATAATAATTAAGCCTGCAGATAAGGGTTCCGCTGTTGTCGTTATGAATAGGGAAGACTACATTAGTGAAGCAAGTAGACAACTAAGTGACGCTAGGTTCTACCAAAAACTGGACCATGATCCAACGCTGGAATATGCAAAAATCATCACTAATGTTATTGACGAGGCGTACCAAAGCGGACACATAGACCAGCAAACCAAAAACTACTTAAGCCCAGAAAACCCAAGAGCAGGTAGATTTTATCTTCTACCCAAAATCCACAAACAAGGAAACCCTGGCAGACCTATAATCTCAGGTAACGGGCACCCCACAGAAAGGATATCAGAATATTTAGATCATTTTATGAGACCACATGTCCACAAATTACCATCATATCTTCAAGACACGACAGATTATCTCATAAAAAGCAAAGCTAGTGAACCATTACTGCCAGATACATTACTTGCTTCCTTAGACGTCACATCTTTGTACACCAACATACCGCACAACGAAGGGTTACAGGCATGCAGCGAAGCATGGGAAACAAGAACTGTAAACAATCCACCCACACACTTCTTAATCCAACTCCTGGAGCTTGTCCTAAAACTCAACAACTTTGAATTTAATGAAGAAAACTACCTACAAATCAATGGAACTGCAATGGGTACTAAAATGGCCCCTTCGTATGCTAACATTTTCATGGGAAAACTTGAGGGAAAGCTCTTAGCATCGGTTGAGCGTACACCATACCAGTGGGTACGCTTTATCGATGATATAGAAATGAAGTGGCAGTATGGAAGAGAAAGTCTGGATGACTTCATTTCAAAGGCAAACAACTTCCATCCTTCAATAAAATTCACGGCAGAAATTTCCAACTCAAACCATGTTTTCCTGGACACAACAACCAGACTGGTGGAAAACAAATTACACACAGACATCTACTCGAAACCAACCGACAAACACCAGTATCTTCTCCCAACCAGCTGTCATCCAAAACACTGCATTAAGAACATTCCATATAGCCAGGCACTGAGGATACGCAGAATTTGCTCCGACGATGAAAGATTCATAGAAAGGTCTGAAGAGCTGGCTAAACATTTAATTTACCGAGGCTACGACAAAGACCTGATTGCGGAGGCAATCCAAAGGGCCAAACAAACAAACCGTGATGACCTACTCAGATATGGACAGAAAGAAAAGGTTGATAGGATACCATTTATTCTGACCTATCACCCAGACAATCCCAAAGTAGGTAAAATCATCGCAAACCACTGGCCAACCGTGCAATCGTCAGACGTACTAAACCTAATACTTCCGAACAAACCTGTAGTAGCTTACCGGAGACCAAAAAACCTAAAGGACATCCTAGTCAGGGCCAAGCTAACAACAATCGCTAGTCAAAACCAACCTAGTCAATCTGGACCCTGTGGCGATAAAAGATGCAAAACCTGTCAACATATGATAGAGACCAAGACATTCACTAGCACAGTGACTAAAGAAAAACTAAACATACATGGTCCAAACAAAACGTGCAAAACAGAGAATGTGATTTATCTCATCACATGTAAGATCTGTGGCCTTCAGTACGTGGGAGAAACTGAAAAGCTACACATAAGGATAAACCTTCATAGATCTGATTGGATGACAAAAAAGCTGTACAGAAGCCCGGTCGCAGAACACTTCTCCTCCCCTGGCCACACTTTCAGTGATATAATACTTATCGCTATTGCCAACAACCACAGCTGGAGTTCCGAAACCAGGAAGGAAAAGGAATCATACTGGATACGCCGCCTTAGAACATTGAAACCAAGCGGTCTAAACCAAGAAGACTAGAAAATGAAAACTATGCACTAGTAGAATTTAACATTTTCTAAATCTTCTTATCCTTCAATTTTTACTATAAGAATAACCGGTATAGAACCAAATATCCGGGATATAATCTGCGTTACATATGTACACAAAATAAAAATAGATGTCGCTTTGGCTTGTAGACTTTTAGGGAATTATACAACGTTTTCAGTTTCCGCAACTAGTCTACACAAGCTGGTTGTATTTATAGTTTTAACACATGTGAAGATAGAAATGTAGAGGTTTACAAACGCAACGTTTTTGTGTTTATTTGTTTGTCGTAACTATGTTTTGTATTTGCCTTTGAAAAAGACTCATTAAGAGTCGAAAGCGCTTAGGCTAGTTAGTTACTAGTTTCGTACTGTTCGTCGTCAGTTTATTGCATCTATATATATATATATATATATATATATATATATATATATATATATATATATATATATATATATATATATATATATATATATGCTACCATATACTAGGATGTAAATTCTTACCAACACATGTAATATTATTTTGCTGCAACCGATATCCATCCCAGCACGCGCAAGTGTACCCTCCTATTCCTTCTATGCATATTTGGTTGCATCGTGCATTAACAGTGCAGTCTTTGATATCTATATTAATATAAATATATGAATGATAGGAAATGAAAATGTGAAGCAAGCATTAAATTCTTTGGAAATTATACATATTGAAAAAGTATTAGGCACAAGATATTTGATGTAAAATATGCATGATAAATCTAACAGTTTGACATGCAAAATATCCATTATCGAGCTTACAAAGTTTTAGTTTCTTTTCATGTTTTAAAATACACTTGATAAACTGCATATTTCTTTAGTTACTAGATATTATGATTTTGGCCGACAAATGTTCAGATATAGTATCAGACGTTAAATGTGTCTACACTTTTTCCTGAAAAATGACGAAATAATTTACAAGTGAAACAGAAACATTTATCTGTTACGTGTAGGAACGGTTCCGACGACTATACGAAATGCTTTCATTTCCCTTTTAAAATATTTCGTTACGTGTACAAAATAATGTTTATGTTTTCTTGTTTTAGTGATAAAGGCGAGAAGAATATTTACATGGATTCTTACCCTCCTGTTTCCACGCTATTTTTTAAAATAATATATACATTTTACAACAATCAAATTATTGACCCTTTTATGAGTATAACATCTAAAATACAACAACATAGGATTAATTGACACAGTTAGGACTGTTTTCGTACGCACAATGCAACAACTATTTCCTTAAACATATTATTATACATGGTTTAAAAAGAGAACATTGCTGTGGTATTAGTAGAACAACATAACAATCAGATCCAATAGCGTTTAGAACATACAATCCGGAAACTAGATGCTAAGTTAATTGTAGTTGATGTAAATATTTGTATTGCTTGCTCTCAGCAAAACAAAGTGATTATTTGGCGTAGCTGACTTGCATTTTCGTTCAAAATATTACGCGCCACCATTGTTCTGATCGACAATTAGTTATGATTTGTAAATATTAAATGATGCTGCTTGCAACACTACCAATGTCTTAGTGCAGTAAGATTTAAGTACATTTATTTACCAAATCTTACTATTATGTTATGCCCAAAGTTTTGCCATAAATTTAAGATGTTGGCATAGTTGTTTGTAAAATAAGATGCACAATTCGCATTGAATATGGTTTTAAAAACATCGATGTTGAAACATAACTGATGTTGTTTCATGTTTAGTTAAATTAAGTTTAAAATAATGAAAATGTTTTACAATACATCCTCATTGGTTTCATAAATGTACGCTATCGACATCTTCCTTATGTTCATCCTTATTTGTTTGAGTAGCAGGGAGGATGAACAGATAACTTTCGGAGAGGCTTTTTTTAAAAATAAGGGTTTCTACAAGGGATAAAAAAGATTAGGTTTGAAACAAAAGATGTACTAACATAAACAGTTCCATGGAACTTTTTTTTTTTTTGAAAAATGGACTAAAATTAATCACATACATGTGGTCGCACCGTCTTTGATGCTGTGGATTTAAAACCAATGATTTATTGACTTTAAAGTAACCTCAATAAATTCAAAAATAAACGGCAGGTATGATGTTCAGTCTACCATTCAACTAACGTCCCTTCTGCCGTTAAAGCCTATACCAATACCGATAAGATCATAAGAGTCCTTGCTTGGGGCAATGGGCCCAGAAGCATCCTCTCATTGGTTTAAGACGTGTCTTATGGTCCACAGGCACCTTATTGAGACCTTTTGGTCCGGCGGATATTTTTCCGAACTCCCCAATGTGGGTCCTCTTCACTGAGGTCAAGACATCACAAGCTCACATGATCCTGTTGTTTATTTTTGGGATGTAAACCTCCCCCCAATTAACCCCCGGAGTAAGTGCAAAATTGCACTCATTACGTTGTTTTACGTCGGCGAGAGTTAGATGAAATCTCATGGGGCTTGCTTTCACCCCACCCATTCTTAAAATAAATGGGATCCTAACGCAACCCTCAGCATATGTCCGATACGGGAAATCGCACCGCGGGACTCGAGTATGAGAGCCAGACACGCTACCACAGCACCATCAGTTTTAGTTAGAAACATACGTTTAAAAAAAATATACAGCTATCTTAGCCTTGACTCACCTTGACGTTGTCATTGATGATAAGTATGTACTATCAGATTCTGAATAAAATCTGCAATTTTACATATTTCTGCCGTTTTTACCTTGGTCAAAATATTTGTAATTTCAAGTCTCTTGATACAGTTAAGGAAGAACTGTGTTAGTAATATGCGTTGGATCTATATTATTCTGGTTAATTCCGCCTATGCTAAAGTCTGAACGAAACAAAAATCGATAAGGACTATATATATATATATATATATATATATATATATATATATATATATATATATATATATATATATATATATATGGCAGGGTTGAATTTCATCAAGCAGATATTTTGTTTTTACCACATTATACAGTTAAGACAATTGGACGTCAATCATGCACATACAAATGCGCCTTAACTGTCATTGATGTAACAAGTAGATATAAAGAAACGAAGTCATTATCATCAGAAACAACATCTGAAGATGACTCTGCGTTTAAAGATTTTATCAGCGAGGACCATTACGATGGTCATAATTATTACATGTTGATCCTGGCAAAGATTTTCGCGGTAAAGTATCATCGCTGATGAAACAACATGGCGTCTCAGTCCGACGAGGACACTACATGTCAGCTTTTTAGACAGAAGTTGAAAGGATTAATCGAAAACTCGCAAAGTGGTTATTTTGATACCAGTATGCAAAGGAAATAATCCAGAGCTACACAAAATCTCGTGAATGGATTGCAAGCTTACCGAGTGTGATAGCTGCTTTAAATAATGAGATTGCTCGTCCAATTTATATGACACTGATTGAAGCAATTGTGGATAAATATATAATACCTTGGAACAAAATCATTCAATCTCAACCAGTATTAGGAAATGTGATATCTTTATGAACCTGGTGAACTCAAAGGGGTTAAAAAAGCAACTGATCCTATCTGGAGTGTGACTACACATAAAATTTCTAGCATGGTTAGATTCACTGGTAGACATACAATCTACAGACCGGATTAAATTGTTCCTCAGCAGGGATTTGTACGTGGGCAATTACAAGTAATTCCTGAAGACAAACAGTTACCGCCACACTAACTTTTGTAAACTGGAACCCAGACGTCGATTGCATTCAAGACATGTCAATATGACATTATAAAGTGTATGACCATGATCACTATTAATTATATCCATGCTAAATTGTTTTGGATTATTACTCGAATACTTCCACAATATGTGACAATTACAAATTACACAACGATCTTGTGTTGTTGCTTGAGTCATAATAAATTCACCATCGATATCAAAATCACTATTACTATTTGATCACATCGTTTATAACTGGATAATTATTTTCTATTGCTTCAACACTAATAGTTTGATTAATTATTTTTTTGTGCAGTCTATGACAACACTGTGCAGTTGAGATATTCCCCTGATTAGATACTGCAAGATATACTAAATTTGACCACTCGATCCTGCCATCGACAATCCAGATAATTGTATCAGTAATATTTGGTCCTAGGGAGAAGATAATCGTTATGGCATATTCAAATTTCCATGGTGAGTTATTCAAACTTTTAAAAACATCAGCATCAAGTGAAACAATATCATTTAACACAAGATTTGTTTTTATTTGATCATGGAATTTCAATATCGACATTTTGTATCCGAGCGTCTGCTGGGCAATAACACAATCGCACATGTAGATTTTAGAATTTTTTCTTTGTGTAACATAATTAATTTCTCCTGCAATTCATCACGAATTATTTTTCTACAAGCAACTATTAAATCATTTGCACAGATTCCAGAAATCATCGATGAGTGTTTCTGGAATCATTTCACTCTCTGTCTCACACTGTATTTTGTCTGGTTCTAAGCTGATTAATCTTTTAAATTATTTCAGAGGTTCGTCAATAGCTCTGTTATCACCATTTATTTCTTCATAATAATTAACAAATAATTTGAACCACTCATGTGGATATTGACCGAAAAAAGGTGGTAGTTGACCATGATCGCCGCACATAATTACCACAGTAGTTTTCGTTAATAACAATTAAGAAATATTCTTAATGTTTCTAACAACACCGTACAAATCTCATTCCAGATGATGATTTTGGAAATATTTTCTCACTTATTTGCTCAGGTGTCCACGTATCTCCACTCCGTCTGAAGAAGATATGATGTGTACATGATTTTATTTCCTCGTTACTTTATTTCCCTTGCTAGTCTGTGCGTAATTGTCAATACAATCATATCAGAACTCTGATGAAAAAAAAGTCAATGGCACGTGTTGTTTTACCAAAATCTCCAGGTCCATGGTGATAAATGGCTTTATGTCTGGCCACTGGATCAAATACAGATGTGCTGTATATGCTGGTATTTGATTCTCATCACCATAGGATATGTCTTTGATATCAAAGTCTGCTGATTCAGAATAATCGAATATACTTTTGTGTTTTATTCTCCATGATCCCAGTTCATTATTACCGAGTAACAGTTTTACCAAACCCATGTACGCACTATTTATAAAAAAAACTAACCAGTAGCAAGTCTGAGAGAGTAACAAGAAAATCTATTTATTATCGATAATAAATTTATATAAACGTAAGTGAGCATATAGGATCCTAAATAAGTAAATTGCGATGACTCATCATCTATATATCTCACGATTGTATTTAATTTAGTTCCATCCGATGAATAAGTATTGCTTCTGCTTACAAATGTTCCTTTGTTCGCTGTATCAGTAATTGTAAAATCCAAATCAACATCATCCATGATTAATCTTACACAATGTCGTTTGTGATCATATGAACAACCATGAGAAAATTTACCAAATATTGTTCTACCAAGATCTTTTGTAACTTTATTATGTTCAACTACACTAAGATTCCAGTATTAAGCATGTATCGTAACAGTACTAATGAAACCTAATATTTTTCTGAGAAATATACTCGCTGTTTCAGAGGCAGTGATGATGGTAATAATTCTTGTCTTGTTGTAGTTTTATTCGTTGTTTTTCTATTTCTTTCTGTCACTGTTGTAATGTTGATAATTGCATGAACGAAATATAATTATCTATCGCATGAATATACTCCATAAATCTTGGGTCACTGTTTCGAACTTGATATCAGCTTTTGTAGCATACGCGACATATCCATTTGAACCAAATTTTGCGACCTATAGAATCATAGGCATATTCAAAGTTTAAAATAATTTATATATTATCATAGCCTCTCACAGCAACCATAGGTAATTGTTTAATATTGTTGCTTTATCTGACATTATTAACAACATCTTCGACAAATGTATCAGAGATTATCCCTGGCTCGTGCGTCTGATTCTTATTGAACATCACCTTCCGCTTGATCCCTTTATCCAGTTGGTTGAACCACAGCTATTTTCTTCCGAAGTTCTCATAGAATGTTTTGTCTTTATAGTTCTCTCCGCTATTTTTCAGTTGGTTCAGCAGTCTTTCTAACACAAGAAGAATACCTTCAGCTGTCTTCGTGATAGATTTAACCAGAGGAGACTGCAGTTTTATCAATAAAGCACGACAAATTTTCTGACATTATGAAATCACCTTAACGGTATTATAAAATAACACAAGGAATGTAAGCGTGACCACAACCCTCCGTTCGATTCGAATTGTCTAACGCGTCTTCTATCGCTTCAGAATCGCACAAAGATTGAAAAACTACACATATTCATTCATAAAACAGTAAAGTACCAATGCATCACTCTCAGACGACCATCACACGAATCCAATCCCGCGAATTAACATTTATTTTCACCATTTCGGTCATAAACCTTGGAAAAATGAACCATGCCAGGAATTAGCCAATTTCTCCTAGTTTCTACCCCGCAGTAAATATGCGTTAGGGTTAAATAATCGTTCCGAATACGGCGCAGAATCTATTCTCTTTTAATACTAGGCCCTAATATTTGAATGTGATGACGTCATCAACCGTTATGTGTGCTATCAGAACTTTAACTACATATTTCTGTTCTGGAAATTTATTCAAAAAATATTAAATGATGGAATCTGAAATAAAAAACATTGTATCTTGTAAAATTAGTTTCATGACGTTACTTAGCCCGTGGTAGAAATGGGCTGCTTCTTGGCATGGTTTATTTTTTTATGAAAGGATATGTGTAGTTTTTTTCAGTCTTCGTGCGATTCTGAAGCGATAAAAGACGCGTGCGAAAATTCGAACCGAGTGGAGGGTTAGGTCACGCTTGCATTCCTTGTGTAATTTTATAATTCTGTTAAGGTGATTTCATGTCAGAATTTCCTCGTGCTTTATTGACTCCTGTGGTTTAACTAATTGCTCTGTGGATTCTGCAAATTCGTCTTGTGTTTGTTGACGCTCTCAAGCTAATCTTGCTGAATGAGCTTCACCAATCATTACTGATATTATAATTAACACTCTTTTTAAATCTACTGCAGCAGGTAGGGTGCGACTACATGTATGTGACTTTTTAGGATCCAATTTGCAAAAAAAGGCTCTATGGATCTGCTTATGTTCGTACTCCTGTTTCAAACATAATATTTTATAGCTCTTGCAGGAACCTTTATTTGCAAAAGAGAGGCTCTACGAAAAGTGACCTGTTCACCCTCCCTGCTGGTGTTTTACACACACACACACACACACACATGCATGCAAGCATACAGACAGATAGATAGATAGATAGATAGATAGATATATAGATATATAGATAGATAGATAGATAGATAGATATCGATAAATAGAGAAAACGAAGAAGAAAGAAACGTTAAAGAAAGATTGACATGTCATTTCTAGCGGATGATGTTGTTTTGAAAACGAAAACAGTTGTACAGGTAATACTTCCACAGTGGTGATACCACTTTTGTCGTTACTTTACCATTATACTCTGTGCTAAGTCTGGAGCATTTCAACGTTTTCTTATGAAATATATAGTAAACACTCAATATTCTGTAAAATCTGTAAACGCGAATATCATATACGAATTATGAAACAAACTAATATACAATTTGTTTCTTCGCCATAAAATATAATGCTGTATTAACCCTACAAATATAAGGCTGTATTAACACTACACGTATAATGCTGTATTAAAACTACAAATATAAGGCTGTATTAACCTTCAAATATAAGGCTGTATTAACACTACAAATATAATGCTGTATTAACCCTACAAATATAATGCTCTATTAACCCTACAAATATAATGCTGTTTTAACACTAAAAATATAAGGCTGTATTAACCCTACAAATATAATGCTGTAATTACACTACAAATATAATGCTGTATTAACACTACAAATATAAGGCTGTATTAACACTACAAATATAAATCTGTATTAACACTAGAAATATAATTATGTATTAACACTACAAATATAAGGCTGTATTAACCCTACAAATATAATGCTGTATTAACCCTACAAATATAAGGCTGTATTAACACTACACATATAATGCTGTATTAACACTACAAATATAAGGCTGTATTCACCCTACAAATATAATGCTGTATTAACCCTACAAATATAATGCTGTATTAACACTACAAATATAATGCCGTATTAACACTACAAATAGAGTTCGTTTCAGTTTTAACTGCAAAAAAGTATATAAACCAAAAGTTCTAATTGCATGTATCTGTGATTCGTTTAATAAGGATAGGCTAATTGAAACTTCTAAAAATCCAAATCCTTCCCTTTATAAAATATTTCAAAATTCTCTTTAGGTGTCTCTTCTCTGTGAAGCAAAATGAAAATAAATGGAAGTATTCTTTAGGAACCACCAATAGTATTCGTATTTGAATATTACTGCTCTAGGACAAAAACAAACATGTATACTTAGTTCCAATTATCAAATATAGTTTGCAAGGATCATAGAAAGGTAGACTATTTCCATGCCCATCTTACCTGTACATTCCTCCTTGACCCTGTTCCACTCAAAACCCTTGCTACATTGACACACGGCTTGGCCTCTGCTAATGGCACACTGGGCCCCTTTGTCTAAGCACAATTCTGTTTGACTTTTAGGACACTCTGTTATTGCTGCCAATAATAATAATAATAATAATAATAATAATAATAATAATAATAATAATAATAATAATAAGATGATGATGATGATGATGTGTGGATTATATTCGCGTACAGGAATGTTTAGTAACACATAGGCACTATACTGACTACAAAGCGTTGAGCAGAAGGCACGTTTTACACTTTAAAGATATATACCTTCAGGAGACAGTAAGATAAATGTTATCATGGAGCAATGATCACATCTTGCCAGAATGAAGAATATGGCGTAAGTGAAATTGAAATTAAACTACATAGAAGTACAACATTCATTTTAAAGAAAGCTACGTATCAAATGTTACTCTGAAAGATTTAGGAAAAAGGGAGAAGCATGCACGCGAAATGTGACGAGGGCACTCCACAGTTAATGCACGGAAATTTGCAAGTGAATATCATAGTATATGAAGCTCAAGAACGAATTTATGTTTCACATTGAGAAAAAAATTAGCATGACCTGCTATATTTGTTCAAGGGAATATTTATAATCTGAATGGATGTATCTTACGTTTGCAGTTTGTTGTGTTGTCCACGTCTACCTTAAACCCAGTGTGGCATAAACAACGATAACTTCCTTGCAGGTTATCGCAAATATGCTGGCAAGCATTAGGCCTTTCACATTCATTGACATCTGTAAAATAATAGTCATAAATTGTTATTCAGTTACTTATGACGTTATTTCAAATTCTGTTAGATTAATTTATAAATCAAAATATTAAAAAGTTAGTAATGTGGACGAATCGGACCTGTTAAATCTGAAACTCACTTTCATTAGATTTGGAAGAACGATTATTACATCAAGTGATCCATTGTATTAGTTTATTCATGTGTTGTATCTAGGAACAACAGAAAATAACGTGTTGAAAGCGCAGTAGAATCAGATGTATGCAAAAAATGTCCCTGTCAAATGCTTACTGGCATGAACATAGTGTATCACAAAACACAATACCGAGATTATTACTTGCAAGTTAAAAACAATCCATCGCCCCCCCCCCAAGAAAACAAAACAATCACAAATATAAAAAGGAAACATTTAAGAAACTAAAATGCCAGATAAACAAAGGATAGGTTGTATACAAAATATCTTACCGACGCAGCGTCTTTCCTGCATTTTGAAGCCCTCATTACATGTGCATGCATAAAATCCATCCGTATTGTTGCAGTTTTGGTCACAAGTATTCAGCATTGAATCTTCACATTCGTCTAAATCTGATGTAATAGAATCATGCAATTCAGTTTCACTGAGGAAACATGTGGAAAATTCTAAAATTATTCTGGATAGGTTATTAATATTACAGAGGTAAATAATATGCCATATTCTTTACAGTTTTCGTTTTATGCTGTTGTTTATTTTCCTTCTGAAGACCAGTCATTCAGTTTCAAAATGATGTGATATGACCGTAGTTGTCATGAAAAAAATGCAACCTGGTTGAATCAGAGATACATCACATGTTTTGGGAAGCACATTTTATTAATTTAAAGGAACTCGCATGATTTTTTCAGTGTTGGAATAAAATGAAACCAAATATAAATTAAAAGTTGTTCTATCTCAACTTGTATTTCATCTGAACTAAAACCGTCCTTTTAGCAATAAACAGTCTGCAAATCGCCCTCGCCACAGTACTGAAAATGCTCGTCTAAAAGTAGTCAATGGCCTTTTTATTTGCTTTGGATGGAAGATAGACTATAATGCTCACTCTCCTTGACTTTACTGAAGCATTTGACTTTATATACTATAGTATATTATTTCATCGTCTCCAGTATGTATACAGCCTTACTATGGTTCAAGTCCTAGTTGGTCAACAGGACACATATTGTGTCCGCAAATGGAAAACACTACATACATACATACATACATACATACATACATACATACATACATACATACATACATACATACATACATATATATCGCATTCGACACCATAACCATAGTCAGTGTTAATATTAATGTATTTGTTTATTAATTATTTATTATTATTATTTATTATTATTATTATTATTATTATTATTATTATTATTATTATTATTATTATTATTTATTATTATTATTATTATTATTATTATTATTATTATTATTATTATTATTATTATTATTATTATTAATGCATTTGATTACCAGTGCAGTCGAGACTTAGGTTACTTTTCCTGATATATCCATTCTCACAACCACATGTGTAGGATCCTGCAGTGTTGATGCATTTCTGGTGTTTGCCTGGACATAGGCTATTGTTCAAAAGACATTCATTGACGTCGGTTGCACAGCTGGGTCCATACCATCCGGGTTTGCATATGCACCCTTTAAGTTTATCACATCTGACTGCTCCTATTTCACAATTGCACGTATTGTTGCAGTTTTTACCGTAGTGAAATTTATCACACTCTGAAACGACCAGAAGTTTTGAAATGTAAGATATCTTCTTAGATATACAAATTAAAATCGGCACTCTCTCGAGTATAACACACATTCCTTTTAAAGCGGTTATTAATAAAAACTATATTAATCATGTATACGAAAATGTGCCCTAAAATTTCTGAAGAACGTCAGAGAATCTATAACAATTATTTAATGTCGACATAAAACAAAATAATTTCGAAATGACACCAGCTCCAAATATTATCAAAATCAAGAACGATCAATGTAGAAATATCTTAAAACATATTTTAGTTGTGTGTTTAAATTTATTAATATTTCCATGTCTCTTACCTCCAGCCATTACCAGGCTGTCAGTGAGGGAATATAATTTATGTCAAAATGTCCTTGTAACAGTAACTTAAATGTTACGAAAAGAGTTGTATTGCATGAATCTAAGTGAATTTGACATTCCATCAATTACATGATTTGAAGGAAGCATTTGATGTAAAACAATTGTTTGAAGGGTAATTGGTTTATTTTTTAAATATACCTTTTTTTTAACAGCAACTGGATTTTTGAAGTACTGCGTTATGGATAGTGATATTATCAAATAGCGCATTACCTCTACAGGTGACTCCGTCGTTTTCCAGCCGGTATCCGTCATCACAATAACAGGAAAAACTGCCGTTTATGTTGAAGCAATTACGTGGCTGACTGCAGGAGGTATTCGTCTCACATTCGTTTATATCTTACAAAATAGGTTGCAAAGATTTTACATTGTGATGCCTATTAATATGTTATAAGTGTTAGTTTATGTGTGCATTAAATTAACAGTATTAGTGTCTCAGGTTTCCGCATTGACATTTGCTTTGCGTTTAAGCTATGTTATACTTTGCTTGCAAAACAAGATTGCTTCCGGTCAACTCTATTTCAATTAGAAAAGGGTGAGCTAATGCTGCACTATTGATTAATTGTTTATATATTGACAGTTTCATAATTGTAATGAGGTATATTTAAAACAAAAGTTTAATCTATCGAAAGTTTCCACATTTCACAGATGTGACAAATGAATGTCAGGCTACTAAATGTTCTTGAGAATTACGCATTATGACGGGAATTGCAATTATAGCACTTAAGAATACCGCCCCAGACATATATACATACATACGTAAATGACATTTGTCTCAAATACAATATATCCAAGCATTTATATGTTGAATATTGGTCATAGAAACGAAAATCAAAATAAGACAAAATTTGCATTTATGTTCAAAGAAACAGAAATGTGAAGAAAAATCAAAATTTTCTTCTTGATATCATCCTGAAAGCATTGTATGGGAATCGAATACATCATTGGAAATTGTGGTGAACGAATTCCCACTGAGAACTCAATAAGCTTGTTTTCTTGCAAAATAATATAGTTATATAGGGACGTATTGTTAACATTTAGCGCTGATAATACTATTAAGATTAAGTCAATTATGTAATGCTGGATGAACGTATCTTCAATAGACGCACAAAGAGTTTGGTTTACAGTCATCAGGGTCCGGCTTAGGAGTTTAGGTCATAATATGACTTCTTTTTTGTTGGGGTCACTTGGGACAACCTAGTGGATTTTGCAGGAATAATGGGAAGTAGACAAATAGCAATGCACGTATAATCAAAAAACACAATATGGACCTACTTGATAGTAGAATGTTGACCAATTATAGTTACACAAATATGTTTTGAGATTTTGCGCAGCTTAGATTATATAGGTACATTAAGCATAAGCAATTAATACTGCTACTGAAAATATGTGATGAATCCTAAATGAAGTGATTCCATGGTATTTGTTTCTTGAGCTTTTAAAATGTATGATATTATATAAGAAGGATCTTTTCGCAGCCCATTCAACAAAACACATTATCTCGTGTATATAAGAAACATAAATGACACAATATTGTGTTAATATCACATCTGTCCTATTAGCTTGACAACTATGAAATAGCGAGTCTCTCCTGACGTCATGACTCTAGGAGGCTTCTGTATTCATGTAAGAGGGATGGATTTTAAAAATGTGCTGTGAACAAATCAAATATAAATTTGTGAAATTGTAAAGTTGACATAAAATGCATATCATTTTCTCAGTCTTACTGTTCACCAAATGTAAATATACAAGTTACTTTTTATATAACTGACATGAATTGTACAAATTGCACTGTTCACAAAACAGACATGAATTGATAATTGTACACGTGTTATCCATGTATGACACTTAAAAGTATAACACAGGCACCAAAAAAACATAAAGTATTTGATCATAACATAGGGAGTTCAGAGAATTTCGTTTGATTGTCGAGGAATCTAACGGAGCATCACTACACACCAGCTGACTGATACACTGACTCTTAATATACTCAGCCGGGATAACATCATAGGATCCATATAATTCTAGAAATCCGGTCTACAAATGAAAGTTTGCTCTTGTGTAGATTACTTGATGTTGACAACGTATCAATGAAATTAGACCATACTGAATCATTTAATGCTGAAATGTTCTAGCTTTGGAAGACTAAGAATACAAATGGTAGCTCAAAACAGTTTCATTGCGTTTTAAAATATTTGGTGTAGTTCTGGTCTTATTCTGGAATTGAGACTCACCTTCATCGGCTTTTTTTTGTTGTTCAGAAATCTGAATTTAATGTTTCCTTGTTTTCATATTGCGGGCACTCCTCGACATAAGTAACTTCGTTTCATGGTTTTGTATATACTAGATGTTTGGACTTGTGAATCTGCTGAAGGGAATGGAAAGATTCTAAGTTTATGTGTGTGTATATGTGTGTGTATGTATGTGTATGTGTGTGTATGTGTGTTGAGGGGATGAGTGGAGAAGCAGTTAAAATGAACACATGTTTTTCTATGACATTGCTGTCAAATATTATTTACCAGTTGGTTACCGATTTTTCACCTTTCTATTTGATGATCAGAGTTTTATTCACATGAGGGGAGCAATACCTCTAAAACGGATTTAAAATGTCACAGTAACACATTCAGAGGCTGGATTGTATGGAGGTGATTGTATATAGTTGCACTACAAGGACGTTCATCTTGGCCCATTCAAGTATTAAGAGCTTAATGTACAAAAGTCAAAGTTGAAGGAGACTTCTTATTTCCTTTTGCGATACCTACTTGTTTAGTGGCGTAAATTACGTGACATTTGTAAAGACGAGTGATTTATAATCAAACCACTCCCTTTCAGACCTCCTCTAATGTGATCTAATTGGAGGACTTTCAAAGGAATAGTTGTCCTGTCTCTTATGTGAATAAAAATACTAAGCTTATTGCTTGTATTACAAACGTTTGGGTGGAGCTAGCTTAGCATTGATAACTGTCCTACTACAGTGAAAATTTGCCTTGACGTTTGCCTTAGGGAATTGAGTGATATGAAGGTTAACAACTCCCTAATTTTCAAATTCAGACTTTAATTAATGCACACAATGCCTTTTGTAATAATAATAATAATAATAATAATAATAATAATAATAATAATAATAATAATAATAATTTAGAATCATGCCTAATTTGTTAAAGTCTTTAATGGTCCAGCAACTGAATTTCCTTTTCGACAAAATAAAAAAAAAACTAAAAAAAACAACAAATCCGGCCAGTAACAAAAATAAAAAATAAACCAATAGTTTTCCAGGCTCTATGGTTGAATCAAGTGCAACAGTTTTCCAGGTTATGACAACAAGCATTGATTCTAATGCTCTCATATTTTCTCGTATACTCCACTGGATAGACTAGATACGTTCTGTTTAGTTGATTATGCAGACACAAACACATGAACATGAAGTTTAACATGAATTGTGATTGCAGGAGTCGTATTATATTTCGTTATTGATGGAAGAGGTGGGTAACTAAATGTAAAATATAATTGTTGGAAATAAACGTAAAGGTAGACATATTGGAGAATATTTTACTTGGACAGTTGTATCACTTATACTTACCTTTAGGTAAATCTAAACAAACTTTAGAAGACACGTTGACAGAATAACACGGGAGTCCTTAAAAACGTAGTTAACAGAGGACCCGCGGCAGTGTAGAGTCAAACTATACATTGGTGTGTTTGGGTATAGCCTGTGATACATTATGACTTGATACTGTGTATACAATGTTTCGTTGGTATACAAAACGCTAGGTTGCGGACTTTTTTTCTGTGGAAACTGTTGATAATATTAGCTATGGATTACTGAGTGTCAATCATATAACCAACGTGCCCAAAGAATTTACAATTTTTCAGACTTAATTACAAAAATTCCTTGGATAAGGGAGTGACTCATTTGTGCAGCTCAATTAATAAGAATGTAGATACATTATCTAAAGATGTCACTTTCTTGTATTTTCCAAAGACGAAATTATTGATTTACACTCTGTTTGATGTGTCCAATAGTTGTATAGAAATTTCACTTAAGAGTCAAATACATGCCAGACCAATGCATAAACTGAACATTTCCCGTTACCCGGGAAAAAAGAAAATGTTTTGTGTGCTTGTACAAATTAGGTTTGATAAGTTTAATTCTTTATTTATATCTAAGAACAACATTTATGTTATGCAAATTAATTAAATCGTGTTATTACTCTTGTAACTAAATATTACTAGCATGAAACAAGGAAAAGCTGTCAAAAAGCGGCATTGATATCAGACTGAAGCGCACTCCTGAAATATTTTAAATCGTCACATTTACCCCACTTGGGTGACAGAGAGAAGTTTTCATGATATACTGTACGATAGACCATTCCTGTTTTTGCAAAGTCTGAATCTTGAGGTATAATTGCATTTATAGTTTTCTATTATTGTCATGATACATTTACCCAGTCCATAATAAGCAGTACAAATGCACAGAGCTCGCGAGATAATGTCTGACACATAAAAGTGACACATTTCATATTTAGACCTGTGTTGAATATCTCACAAGGAAACTATTATAAGTATGTCCTAATCGTAGGGCTACCACAAAATAGCCTTTTTTGCCTACTGATAAACGGTAATTACCATTAGTAGTAGTAGTAGTTCTAGTAGCTTAATAGCATGTAGTTATTGATTGGTAATAAGCATGCGTAGAAAAAATATAAAAGATAAAGACGATGTGCATAAGCCTATATCTATCCGAGTAAACTATATTTACTTCGCTGAGTGTCTAATTTTTTTGCTTAATATTTATATTATCTAGATATGAATATTCATAATCTGAGTGACATCAAGTCCTGCATTTAGTAATAATAATTAACCATTCACAAAGTGCAATGTTAAACTTAGAAATCTGATTACAGTAAAATTTTGAAAAGTTTTAGTTATTAACCGTATTTTTGCTACATGTGAAAAGCTTGTTCAAGAAAGGATCTTCACGGACAAAACATTTTAGTTTTTCAGATGAAGCAATAGAACAAAAATCAAAATGGAATATTGAATGAGCTAGCATTTGGTATGTTTCTGAATTTCATTTAGACGGTTATTAGAGGCCTTCTACAATGAGCGAATATTCTATAATGTGTCCAGTAATGATATATCTACAATGTAATTTAATTATTACCGTCATACGTTCGTTCATCTGGATGCAGAATATACTTCATGACGTCCGTATTGGTATAATTATAATGCACATTTATTATTACATGTTTGCCGTATCTATGTACACATAAAATCAATGTCATGAAATCGTGTACCTTTGCATGTGTTCCTATCTGTATCAAGAAAATACCCCTCTTTACATAAGCATGCTGGCTTTCCATTTTCTACCAAGCAAATGTGACTGCAGTTGATACTGCCTATCTTAGCACAGACGTCAGCCTCTACAACAAGAATACAATAAATATAGACTAGTATTATAGTCAAATTTAAACACATTATATTACACTTTAAATGTTTCAGTTTGGATGATTGTCTTTCTCAGACAAGTAACGTTCACAAGAAAGATTTTCAATTGCAAATATACAAAATACTTTCTTAATTCTATCTGTGAAACTTTGGCATATATGACATATTTTCTACATATATGAATAAATTTTATTTATGGCTATGACTAGTACAAATATGTCAGTAGGGTTAAAAGCATTTATACAGCTGTTTCAAAAACTAATTTTCC
Organism: Potamilus streckersoni; assembly: GCA_016746295.1. Classification (NCBI taxonomy): domain Eukaryota; kingdom Metazoa; phylum Mollusca; class Bivalvia; order Unionida; family Unionidae; genus Potamilus; species Potamilus streckersoni. The sequence goes on along the minus strand of JAEAOA010001883.1, from coordinate 357,969 downwards.
AATGTTTGTAAATCAGAAATGAGGGAAAATTTTAAACGACGTTTTGTTATGATTCAGAAGAGGAAAATAAATTTAGAATAGTATTTATAGATTTACCTTTCTCGCATGTCTTTCTATCTGTTTTAAGCTTATATCCATAATAACAATAGCAGTTGAACTGACCAGGAACATTTTCACATATTTGTTCACATCCTGAAGTACCTATTTTACATTCATCCACGTCTGTTTTATTAAAAGACAAAAGAAGTACATAATATAATTAATATAATATAATATAATATAATATAATATAATATAATATAATATAATATAATATAATATAATATAATATAATATAATATAATATAATATAATATAATATAATATAAAATAATATAATATAATATAATATAATATAATATAATATAATATAATATAATATAATATAATATAATATAATAAGCATTCCTGTTATTATTGTATCAATGAAGTACCAGTACACAATAGAATAAGACATTTTTCAAAACCGTTTATGTCAAGAAAATATTGCTAATAGCAGTCTTCAAACCTTTTCATTTACTGCAAGCTTAATTATCCATCACAAATGTATGAGTGTTTTGAGGTACTATTAGGAAAAGATGCTTTTACATTAGTTTGAGCAGCTAATGCTGCTTATATGAAAAGACATTGTAAACAGTTTTAGGGAAAGAAAAGGTTATTACCAACGCATTTATATTGATCTTTCTGATCTAATTGGTATCCCTTTTCACAGCCGCACGTAAAGCCACCCAGAGTGTTAATACAAAGCTGTGAGCATTTGTTGAAATATGGATCTGAGCACTCGTCTATATCTGGAAAGCGTGAAGATTCAGATTATGAATTGTTGAACTCTCGTTTAAAGCGATCGAGTGCTGAGAGTACGTATTAAACCCACGACACACTAAATAAACATCCAGCATCTAATATTTGCATTTCAATGTATATACAGAAAGATGACAAATTACACTAAACAGAAGCAAATCTAACACAAAACAGACATTATGTGAATTTTCCGCATGTTCAGTGGAGATCAACATTACCATATTTTTATGTTTAAATGCACAATCAGTATTTGCATTATTATCATGTTGTTCATTGGATATAAATTTTAAACGACTCACTGTTTAGCAAACATATTTGCTGTGATTAACTTTTTCATTTATTAGCAGGCTGATATTTGTGTGTAATTAACGCAGGATTAATATTTGTATTACCATAATGCTCAGTGTGTATAATTAAAATACAGTGTACGGTACGCAAGACATCCAGCTGCAGTTGGACACGAAATATTGAACTAAAAGTCATGAAAAACAAATACATTCTGTTCTAACATATTATAAAGGGATAATATTACACGTTATTTTGAATCCAACACATATAAGCTTGAGTTATCCTAAAACCAATGATAATTGCATGCATGTAAAGACTGATGCTTGATGCGATAATTTTGCCATCACATGGAATATCATGACTGTAACGGATTCTACCTTTCAAGACGTTCCTTCGTTTTTAAAATACATGGAAATGGTATTTATCCCCTTGGATAATTGTAATTGTAAATAGTTAGTTATATATTGTAAACTAAAAGGTTTGATATGCATAAAAATGGATTTCATAACGATTTCACATGATTTTTAAAAAAAAATTATATCAGGTATTTGAACGAGTATGCCTTTCATAAATTACATATTTATCTTATTTGATTACATTTGCTTATTATTAATTGCAAGAAAATCAGAAAGTTTTTTTTATGAACAAATTTTTATTTTTCATCTTGCGCTCTTTACTAGCTATGGGGCATGTTGATTACATAATAATCATTCTCTAATTTTCACTTCCTACATTTTACGGTTATTACGTGCTAGTGAATTGTCAACACAGCATTTTTGACAAGAATATAAACAGAGAATTAATTTAATAAAACCAATTTGCACTACAGTTGTTGATGCTCTATTGGTGCTGCAAAAATATAATCTTAACTGGCACCGCCCCTAACAATACTGTTCCAATTTTTACAACTGCAATGACTATTACCACGGATGCTATTGCTACCACGGCAATGGGCATTATTACTACTACAACTGCTTCTATTAATTGCTTGAATTACAGACCTTGACAGCGTCCAGTTTCGTTCTTCTTGAAACCGTACACACATTGGCATGTATAGGTTCCCGACAAATTTTCGCAAAGGGAGTAGGGATCGACACATATATTTGGATCTTGAGTACATTCATCGATGTCTTGCTGACAATTGTTTCCCTCCCAGCCACTTTCACATTTACACCCTTTTACAGGATCACACCGTACTCCGTGTGTACCGCAATTGCAGGTTTCTTGGCAATAATTACCATACTTAGGGTATTTGCATTCTGTAACATAAATCATTGAATTCGGATAGCTTGCAATTATTATTATTATTATTATTATTATTATTATTATTATTATTATTATTATTATTATTATTATTATTATTATTATTATTATCATCATCATCATCATTATTATTATTATTATTATTATTATTATTATTATTATTATTATTATTATTATTATTATTATTATTATTATTGGTTTTGCTTTTGCTCTTGTTGACGCTGTTGTTGTTGGTTTGTTTATGTTAAAGTAGCTATAAATATTAGTATTTCTTACTATATATGTATGGTTTTTTAATTTTCAAAAACAATACATGCATCTCTTACTTCTACATCTTTGTTTCACTCTATGGTTCCAAATTCTAAGCATCTACAATACAGTCACAGTTCCTTTTCTTAATATTGCATTTTAATACATGTCTTGAGCATTGCAAATAAAAACGTAATATTGTCTCAACTGACCTACACAAGTGCGTTTATCCTTTTCTAAGTCATATCCTTGAAAACAATGACAGCTAAATCCACCATCAAAATTGCTGCAACTTTGGGAGCATGGACTAGAGACACATTCATCAATATCTGGGAAGTAATACAAATTAAATCGAAAGTAAGTTTACATGGCTGTTGTGTGGAATCACATCTACTTAATTTGAGCCACATCTGTGTGTCTGTGTATGTATGTGTATATGCGTGTGTGTGTGTGTGTGCAATTGAGAGAGGTGAGGAAAATACTTGAATATTTAAAGTATTGACTTGACTCTTTGTACCCCTAACTTGCAAATTTAAGGGCGCTCAAATCAAAATATTTTTGACTTACAGCTGGAGATTAAAAAGTAAAAGGTGTTCAATGTTCAGAAAAATGTAGATAATTTAACAAATGTTCCCAGTTTAGCTTATGTTGTAAATTACATGAGGACTTTGATGTCAATAACATGGGTGAGTTCGATATTGTCTGGTAATACGTCTCATGTTCCCCTGTACATTAGACGCCTAACTTTTGTTCATGCTTAAAATGTTTCTGACCACAATTTTAAATTGTTTAACCATATTTGTTTCAGTAATTTCCAACAAACTGTTGCTTTTAAGCATATCCTTTTGTTGTATTGTTTCATAAATATGGACAACGCCAATAGCTAATAATGTCTTACGGGGCAAACTGTTACGACGCAATGGTCACAAACTTAAATAACAGAAAAAAGCAAAAACTAACAATTTGTATACTACTTAATAAAAAGTTTAAGAAAGCGATAAATGATGACATTTGAGAGCAACTTAGAGCATAATGAATTGAATTCCAAATAAGTCCATTAAAAGGGCTATAAAAATCCCAACGAATCAAAAGTCCCACAAAATTTTTAATATCGAAACTGCAATGGTCCTCCAAGAGCCACAACATTGTCAAGATGACGTTGTCAAGAACTCTTTTGAATAATTTCTAACAGTTTCAGAATAATATTATGGTCCAAAATGTGAGCACTTTCTATTTCTACTGAACAGTCGAAAGAAATATCTTTCCTCTCGTAAAGTTACTAAGTACAACATAAAAAACGTCAGGAGACTTACAACAGGAACACAATAAATGTTATGGACTCCAAAAGTCAGAATTAATATGATTGCTTAGCTTTCTCCTTTTAAATACTGTACATTGCGATAAAATACCCCTCGTGACAGCATACGCTATTGATTTTGCGTCAACTGAAAATATTTACGTGAACTCATGCAACCAATGGCGAGCTACAAATGTATCTGTAAACTAAAAAATCCCATGATGCAGTTAGTAACTAAGCCATGTGGCGCCATTTTAAGTCTTGTTTTTAAGATTATTAGTTTTAATTGTCAACACATACCTAAACATATTTATAAACCCTTTGTAATACTATATTCAAAACATGTACGCTAAACGAAACTAAAGACATTCTGTGCACATTACAGCCATACAATAAAATTAAGTAAAATAATGTTCCAGGAATTATAAACAATATAGATATACGCAACATAAACTAAAATCCTTGTTTGACATAGTTTAACGAAGATATAATCCCATAAGATTTAAGCAAAGTTGTAATTTGATGACATCAAAATGAGTTGAGTGAATTAAAAATTCGTTAGTGTTCAGTAGAAATACGTTATATTAGTAAATTCTCAGTTCTACTGAATTATACCGATAATTTTATTCTCCTGAATAAATAAAATAAATATTAATAAATAATAATAATAATAATAATAATAATAATAATAATAATAATAATAATAATAATAATAATTAAATAGTAAATAAAAACTTATAAATAAATCAAAGGTGCATGAGATTAGTCTCATAATACTAGGACTCTCGTGTTCACATTTATATAAATTTTGTGCGGTGGCTCATATTTATTATTTACATGCGATCCAATTTGTGCTGGTTCATATCCATATGTTACTTCATAAGAATTACTTACCTAAACACTTTGTACCCTCATTTGACAACTGAAAACCTTTTGCACAGAAACACGTAGCAGATCCATTATTCGACGTACATCCAGAAGTTAGGTTACAATTTATTGCTGGTTTGTCACAAACATTAGGCACTTCTGAAAGAACGAATGCACTTAAATACTTATAGTGATTTCATAGATATTGAACTACATCGTGTTAAAGTAATTAGGAGTTATTGACAGCAATTGCAATGTGTTAGGGAAGCATTGATTAGGTTTAATCATATCAATACTTTTTGAATAAAGCTGAAAATTGGACAATCCATTTTTTATTCAAATCAAATCGCTGTGTTGTCGTTATAATCATTATCATCAATGTAGCCATGTCGAAATTGTAAAAGCTTGTTTAGATTTAAAATGAATAGATGAATCAATCATTTTGTAATTTACATTAATTAGGTTACAATTTGATAGGAAAGTGAAACGGGAAAGACAAGTAAGGACACCTATTGATTATTTTACCTGTCCGTATGCATATATTCATGGAGACGTTATGTTTGAACCCAGGGAAACAACCACAAGTAAAATTGCCGACCCCGTTTGTGCATATTTGATCGCAGTTGTCTAAGTTCCTCTCGCATTCATCGATATCTGAAAGAAATTTTTGTGTTTAATCATATTACAATTCTTTTACGCTCTTCATCAGCGAGAGGACCAACTTCTGTCATAAGCAACACATAACATTAAATTCGATACTGAACGTGAACTATTACATGTAACACTAATTCATGTAAAATGACAGTAACAAGCACATATAGCTGAGATGAAAATGTATAAACCACATGCATATGTGCCTGTGGGTCATAAACTGCAGTGTACCAAGAGTTAACTGTAGATGACATCTCCAATGAGTTCATAGGTGTGATATCCAGTACCATTCCAAAGATAATGTTTGTGTAGCATCTCCAATGAGTCTAATGAATTGTTAGTTAAGTTGTTTGCATTTGGCGAGTATCGCAACTATTTAGTTGCAAATGTAACTATTGTGCGTATATTAATGCTTTAGCCCCATATTAGATTTACGCCATCCTGTTGTATGAAATCGGTTTGCGTGTAAGAAGATTTATTAGTTTTGCATCTCGAGTTCTAATTTAAGACTGTTAGCAAAGCTAACTGTTATAGGCAAACATCAATATCACGTGGTATCAGTCATATTCTGGCAGATCATCTTGCGTCTTTATGAAAGTCGCGTACATATGTTGCACATAATATCATTTTGCATTAATATATTTTAACTAAGTTGCACAATAAATCATAATTATAAAATCAGACATCAATCTTGTTATGTCGCAGGACGTATAGCTTCTGTCTGAACCTTGTGCTTCAGAAACCAAACACCGCAACTTCTTTGCAAATTTAGAGAATACGGATTGCTTTTTGGAAACCTATGTTTTAGTCAAAACATCAAAATAACAAAAGGATTATATTTTTGTCATGTTTTGAAGTTGAGAAAGCCTGCATGATGAAAAAAGCTATGTATTTACAATATTGCACATTAACTCATTCCTGGTATCTCCTTTCATCAACCACACCCCGAAAAAATCCTATATTGTTTTATTGCAAGCGAACATTAAGAAATAATTCTTCTGAGATATATTTGCTAGAAATGATTTTAATGGAAATAACAACGTGCATCAACAAAATATACAATTTTGTCATTTTTATGATTTTTTAGTATATGAAGGTGCGAATCATACATATGTTTAAAGCTAAGAATGCTGTATATAAATCGCTTAATATCTCTTTAGAGTCCACCGAAACGTCTATTTCTAAAGAGTAGTAGTTGGTTTTGCTGATTTACGAGATTAGGGTATGGATACACATTACCGTTTCCAACTATATATTTAACAAATGTAACATATAGCGTTAATCCCAATGAATTTATCAAGATTATATGTTCGCTAGACGTAGTGAGCATGCCGAAATGTGATTGAAACTTAGAATTTTGTTTTGTGCCCATGATGCAGTTCATTCTACTTAATAGCACACAACGTATTAATTACCTTCGCATGTTCTGCCATCAGTACTAAGTGCGAAGCCCTCCTCACATTCGCAGGAGAAACTGCCTTCTGCATTGACACATTTCTGGTTACACTTATCAGAGATTTCATTACATTCGTCAATATCTGTCAAAGAAGTATTAATATATTTCATTGTTGAAGTTGTTAAAAAACCCAGAAAATTCTTCTCCATTATTGCATTGATTGTTCTTTGTTTCTTTTCCTGAAATAATTGATGATGGTTTTATGGTGATGGTCACACACACACAACTACAACTTGTGATAAATAAGAAGATGATATACCCTTAAGAATTCATGTACGTGTATTCCGTCAAATCGATATCTCTTCTGCGTTGGTATTCTTATCAGAACAACCACCGTTTTTATTGTCAGTAGCCTTCATTTAATATATAAACTGTTTGGACCAAAATGCTTCAATAAGCGATATTGTTAAATATATAAAGGCATATAACTCATTATAACGTTGTTTATCCAGGAGAAGCAACATTAACGAAATGCAACCATATATTTGTTTCAATTGTAGATGTACACATGGCAATATCATCCTAACGACGCAGCTGAAAGATCGAATGATATAAACATTATGCAACTTTTATTACGTTTAACGCAAATTTAGTCCGACGAGGCAACAGGTTAGTGAGGGTAGACATCAATTTGTATCTTATCACTCCATATACTGTAGACCGCCAATGTTAGTATCACAAATTGTAAAAACTGATACGAATATATGTAACTATCAAAACCTTTAACGCAAACCTTTAACATTGTCAACATTCTGAGGATAGGTGGCTACGACATCGCAATATGCTTTTTGCTTGTGTAACATAATATTGTTAACATGGTAAAGGGAGGCAATTTGTAGACAATTTCACCAGGTTTGTATTAGAACTTAACAGATGTTTAAAAGAGGCTGACATATAGATAGAGAGTAGAAGTGGAATAAGACTTCATCGAAGAAATATGAATGAAGAATGGGAACTTATTTTCAACCTGTTATTATAGAACTAAAGCGTTATTGCAGAATTTTTAATTGCATAAAATTTAAGATTTATATGGATAAAGTGACAAGTGTTTTTTAAGTTTGTAAGTGGTGTATTGGTGATCAAAGACGATTGGTAAAGAATGAAAATATAGTTTTTAAACACTGTACTTTGTCTGAAAAAGTAGCTGAAATAGCATTCCCATCTCTTTGCAAAATGTAACGAAGTATGTTATCAAATATAAAATAAATATACCCAAGCACTTGTCGCTGTCTTTCAAATAGCCTTGCGGACATTGGGAACACATAAATGCGACCCCAGTTTTCTTGTGTTCAGATGCCTCGACGTCTGTGCAGGAACGATTAAATGAACATGGGGAACCTTTGCATCCATCAAAATCTAACTGGCAGCTACTGCCTGAAGAAAAAGATTATTTGCAATGATTTACATGTTTCCGTTTGTTTGCTGCCGTTTAATATTTCAGGATTGATTGATAAAAAAGAAGACATTAAAAAAATAAACAATGTGAAAAGCACTTATTAGTTGTGTAATGTTTTTACTACATATAGCTTTATTGTTTATATGTTCATATTTAGTGTATATTATCTTTTGTCCTAATTACCTTTCTCTTTCTAGGCTAAGAATACAACGGCCCTGATTTAATTGTCCAAAACATATACATCTCCATCAAATTCGCTGTCATTAAATACGTTTCGTTTTTTCTTTCTCTTTGAATACTATTTTATATTTCCTGCTTATGTTTTATCACTGCAATCTTACAATGCCGGTTTTAAGGTCTAACCAGTCTCTAGAAAAGAGACTTGACTACGGAGTTATGTATGTGAATGGAGTGGTATCGGACTATAACAAACTAGATTGGTGAGCATGTAAAGAAGAACAGAACAAATAGTAATCAATGTCCACAAATGGGTCAGTCAGTAAGCATTTGTATATGAGCGCATTTATATGTCTGTATATGGTTTACTATCGGAGCATTCTGAATATTGTCAGAGCGTATACAGTCATCCATGTTGTTCTGAAGTTATTCTCTACTTTTGTGTCCAATATGTTGTGTGACACTCTCTTTATCAGAAGACTATAAAGCTACAAAAGTCAAGTGAATACTACCTTCCCAGTAGGGTTCACAGATGCATTTGACTCTTTTAAAAGAGCACATTCCATAATCGGTTTGGTATGTATCTAAATCACAGCTTCCATGTTGGCTACATCCATCACAAATAATCAAGTCAACTGAAACCGATGGAGCAAAATACCCTTGTTCATCCTGTGCTGTAACGCTGCAAAATGAGTACATTTTTTATGTGAATCTTTTAAATAACATTTTTTTTCGAAGACAAACACATATTGTATACCATTATTATTAATGTTGTTCGTTTGAAACTGAGCAGATTTATTTAATTGTTTCTTGAATGTAATATATTTCTGTTCTTTTTGACATTACACTGTCTCTAGTTTGGAGGGGGTGATCTATAAATAGAAAGATAGCAGATGGTCATAGCAGCATATATTTTTGTAACTATACAACAAAATTAGGTACAATGACATGTCGATAAAATGATCAATAGCACTAAGAAACCATGACATGTACATATACTAAGATAACACTTGTTTTTAGAGCAAGAAATTGGCATCAGAGTTTAATTGATATCTAAATATTAACATGGGAGTATATGACGATATGTTTCTTACTTGACTGAGTCAATGAGCAATTAGATAATGTGTTATTAAGAAAGGGATACAATCGTCTTATTTATATCAATATTGTTGCTTCTGCAATTTGTTCTCGTTGCAGTATATATATATATATATATATATATATATATATATATATATATATATATATATATATATATATATATATATATATATATATATATATATATATATACATACCTCAATGCACACTGATAGTCTCTACCAAGTGTGAAATTCACCTCCGCTGATTTATTGTCTGTGTATACGAATTGTGCATCTACTGTGTTCGTATCGAAGTGGAATGTTACCGGTCCATTGTCGACGACAATAAATTTTAAGTTGATCTGCTGATCTCCCGTGACAGTTAAATTCTTTTTTCCTTCAAAACGTAATGACGGAATTTGGTTTGCTGAAATACATGTTACTTCCATAATTACATTGCCTAATTAAAGAAGTACGAACATCAACCTATTTTAAATGATGGTTGTGTAATATTATTATTATTATTATTATTATTATTATTATTATTATTATTATTATTATTATTATTATTATTATTATTATTATTATTATTATTATTATTATTATTATTTGCATTATTAGTTTTATTAGTATTAGTATTATTATTATCGTCATTTTTGTAGATGTTACTGTTGGTAAAGTCATCATTAGCCCAACGTTTATGTGGCCCACTAGATGGCCAGTCATCAACGCATGAGTTTCGTCTCCATATTTCTTTAGCATTTAAAGCGTCTGTACAATATTTAATATTGAATTTTGTTCTTCTGATTGAAAATCTTCTGGCAGTCTTAGTTTTAGAGACCCGTTAACATTTATGTTGTTGCTGTTATGAGTGCTACATTTTTCAGTAGGTCCGTTCTTGTCATTTTATACAGTATTCAATATGTTTGCTATCTATTGGTTCTTCCTCTCTATGAACCCAATATAATTTCTGTCCTTTTTGTCAGTCAAATTTAAGTACTCAAGCTAGGTGGTTGCATTTAGACAATTTTCATTGTTCTTTGTATGCTAAATAAAAATCAATTGGTAAGTCTTTATTTTGATTTTTTCTTTGGCCTCTGGCGACGTAAATGCAACAGCAATAAAACTCCGACATTGAAGTCGTGTCTACGCCTGCAGATTTCTTAACCATGTCAGATATACCCAATAAGGGACTGGTCTCTGCAGATCAGGGAGAATATAGGGATGACTGGAATTACTCAAGCGATTTATGTTCACTGGCTATTAACCCTAGTCACACATACACTGGCAAGCGCAAAAGAACAGTACATCCATCGATACATAAATTTATGCATTCATACATGCATGTGTGAATCCATCCATCCATCCATCCTAACATTCATCCATATACGCACACATGCATGCATCCTCCCATCCAGCCAGCCATAAATGCATGCTGAGTTACAATCGTACTTTGAAACAAATGTACTGCAATTTCCAAACACAAAATACAGATTTCCACGTACAAACTTGATTCTCTCCAATCAGGGCTGTCTCCTGGACAGCCACTGTGTTCGCTGCCACGAGTTCATTGCCTGTCATTAACAAGTCATATGTACACACGGGGTTGTTTCCGCAATGTAAAGAAGCTGCATGTAGTTGCTCCTGAGACGCTTCATCAAAAAACTTTGGGGTGAAATTTCTATGATCGAAGTCCTTGTGGCTTTTTCCACTAAAGTAGATGAACACTGATTCATAGTCATCTATGGTCCCTAAAAGAAATATATATATATATATATATATATATATATATATATATATATATATATATATATATATATATATATATATATATATATATATATATATATATATTAATGCATATAATTACGTTCAACATAATGTTCTCAGCAGTTTATTTGCACTTTAATCGTATTTCGTACTTTCGTTTTTTGACGCATTTTGAGACGTTATCACCTTATAAACTACGCTCATTTACATAGCATACGAACTACTGTTAAATACATATTAATATAGATGATTATTTTGTTTCCTTTTTCGTTTGCACAGATCTATAAGCAGGTGTTTACGACGTATAGTATTTAATTAATAATGAACCTGTTTACAAGCTTCGAGTTATTTCCCGTTGGATGAGTCATTCAGGCGTATTCTTAGAGAATTAAATTTGTTCTTATTGGATGGGTTGGTAAAGAGTTTCTTTGCGACGTAAAGCACAGTGACAGAAGTCCCATGCGGAGTGTGAAAAGTTGTATTAGTAAAGTATGCTTGGATATAAGAAAGTAGATGTTTATAGGTAATTTAATTTCTGCGTCATATGTTCTAACTCTTGTCTTCATGTGTGTTTAATATTGGGAAATTTGAGATGAAACATTTTGTTGGGCAATTCTTTGTTATTACAAAGCATTCTGACTGAAATATTATTCTGGAGCTGTTGTGAATTCCCTGAGGGCTCTTTTGGAAAATACGTCAAGATTGTTGCTAAATTAAAACGACGTTCCAGGACGAGGAATTCAATTGAAACACTCGAATATTTTATATTTCTGTATATAATTTTCTAGTATTTTGGGTATAGTTCAATATTGTAAATTCCTCTTAAAGTTGCACCTTGTAAAATTAAATTTTTGTTAAAGCTTTACAAAACATGTTGGTTTTATTTCCTTATATTCCATGATTCACTACAATAGAAGCATATCACTTAGTTATCATTGATTTACGATTTTACCTACCTGATGTTCACTATATCAAAATCATTGTGACAATTATTTAAATGGAATGAATGTTAAGTATTCCTAAAGAGGCGTATTAAAATTGCTTGTCTTTATATGGATTGAATATGACTAGGAATGCAACGTACAGCTAATTCCATAGTGAAACAATGTCCTTTCCGTTGCGTTTCCATCGAGAACAGTTCCATTTGGATATATAAAATCGTTATTTGGATCACCATCGTAATTCCCAAGGAGACCTTTTGTCTTATTTTTGAAAATTTGTGGCAGGGTCACTGCGAGGGTAAGCATTTCCACTCCCACTGTCACGTTTAATGATATCGGTTGTCCTGTTGATAAATAATGACATAAATTAATGATACAGAATTGCATAATGTGTACAAGTAATTCTTAATGTTCCCGCATTGTATAAAGGGAATGTCTTTAACAGATAGATGCACGAAGCAATTAATCATATAATTTACCAGTAGATACAGTTTTCGAAATGCATTAAAGAACACGAAATCCATACCATGCAACCAAGAAATCGAGATATACTTAAACAAAATGATTTTATCTATTATATAGGCATATACGTGTCGAATAAAGTTCGTTTATGCAAACATGAGTTCCTCAGTGTAATTAGGTTTTGTTTTCTAAAATGTTGTAATAAAAATTAAATTCATGCAACACGTACCTGTTGAAGGAAATAAAATATTCACAGTGGTTGCATATTTTGCACGATAAATGGTCAAATTCTCCGTTGAGAGAACAAATTCCTTCTCCATATTTGCAAGCGCCACTGAATAGTCCACACCATTTCCATAGATGTATGTTCCTGTAATAGAAATACTTTTATAAAATGGTATTTGCAAATTTTATTACAAGGAATTACATATATAAAATATAAAATAATATCAAAGGCGATGAGATTTCTCAAAATATTGTCAAAGCTTACACTTTGCAATCACTTCTCGTTTATTCGGCTTTCCATACTGTTACCAAAATTTGTTTATTATTAATGGATATGCTTATTGGAAGAAACTGAATGCGACATAGCATATGGCATACGAATAAATGTGAGATGTTCCTTTAAGGTTTGGTATTACAATTCTACAGAATTGAATAGATTTGTTTCGTATCTAAATAAGAGTATTACATGGTCCTTTTAACTAATGTATTTGCAAAACTAATTCGGGCAAAATTAATTTAATGATATTTGACTTTATAGCAGTATTTGACGAAAATTCTTACCATTTCTTTCGGCACTAATCTCAATATGAATACTGGCGTTGTTATTATCTCTTGCCGCAAAAGCAGTAAAAACGGTAGCATCGGTGAGTGTTCCGTTCTTATTTCTAGCCTTATCCGTTCGTCCTTGAAGAACGAATGATGTATTCTCCATTTGCAGCGATATCAAAGTAAATTCACCCCATCCGTTGAAAGTATAGGTTTTTGAATCCAACGTATCAATATGAGGGTCACCCCAAGACAAGGCTAAAGAAAACGATAATCATACAAAAGATGTTTCTGTTGTTAAAAATATCTTTCTGCCACGAAAACAGCATTGATGAAAGGATTAACTCTCTCTTTCTCTCTCTCTCTCTCTCTCTCTCTCTCTCTCTCTCTCTCTCTCTCCATATATATATTGGTGATGTGGAACTTTCATAAAAATGTATATATGTATATGTAGATGTGTATATAAAGAGAGAGAGAGAGAGAGAGAGAGAGAGAGAGAGAGAGAGAGAGAGAGAGAGAGAGAGAGAGAGAGAGAGAGAGAGAGAGAGAGAGAGAGAGAGATGTATAAACGGATTAAATAACGAGATGCTTTTTTTTCTATCTTCGACTTTTAAATTCATAGGAATTAAATAAGATTCAAACAACAATATTTAGTTGCGTGTTTCCTATTTTATCTAAATGGGCATTTACATACATGCATTGTTGTTACATGCATTTATACTATTCGATGTGTTATATTTGTTTTTCTGACATTACAAATACATTTGGCCGTTAACGGTTGATATTATTTAAACATTTGAGGAGTATGGTACAAATAGCAGAATTCGGTGATAAAATTGGTGTCTTTCGTATGCGAAGGTGCCAGGGATTTCGCAACAATTAGTGCCGTTATGCATCGTTGCAGATGTTTGACGAGGCACAGTACTAGACACTCTAGAATTTACCAAAGTTACTGTAATTTGCTAATGACCCACGGGATTAACGTGGACGGGAAGCAATAAGTTTTATCAATTTGAACCAAATTCGCTCATATACTTGGCATCAATGAACAATGAGAGTGAATATATATCCTCAATTGACAACTAAATAATTAGGCCCGTAACCAATTAGGTGCGAATTGTGATCTTTGTCATGTGTACCAGTTTATCTCATCTATTACGACGCCACCTCTAACACTTAAAATATCGTTATGACAGTTGTTTACGCCATAAAGATAACAAGGTCAAAGTAGTTGGAAACAACACAGAACGGAGGGCCATATTTAATTGTCCTGCTGCAGTGATCACATGATTGCAAATGTGAAATATATACACTTGTTTTTCGAAATATCGTCTATTATTACATTAATATCATTTGTGTTAAGTTCATATTTATGTATTCAGTTATTATGTATTTTGTTTAAATGTGATATCTATGTACAAATCTAGAGCTAAACTCTTAAGTCTTGTTTAACAGGCTATCACTATCATACTAAACACTGTCCGCTGACTGTATTACATGCCAACTCGAAAATCTTGCATTTGATTTATTAGTCGCCATTGCAGGTTATATAATTTTTACATCCTGATTGTAACAACGTCAATTTGATAAATTTTAACGATACCTATGAGGTACATTATTTAACAGACATCAATTTATATGGAAAGGATCTAAAATCTGACTCATAGGCCTTTTTGACGACCCTGGTGTACTATTTGCAGGACATTAAAGTCCGTATTCTGCTCTATACGAAAATTATAATCACACACACACACACAGACACACACACAGACACACACACCTACCTATCTACCTACCTACCTACCTACCTATATCGATAGACGGCGAGAGAGAGAGAGAGAGAGAGAGAGAGAGAGAGAGAGAGAGAGAGAGAGAGAGAGAGAGAGAGAGAGAGAGAGAGAGAGAGTATACGGGTTCAGATTCAAAATCTGACTCAAAGGCCTACTTGACGACCCTGGCGTACTATTTGCAGGACATTAAAGTCCGTATTCTGCTCTATACGAAAATTGTAATCACACACACACAGACACACACACACCTACCTATCTACCTATCTACCTACCTATATCGATAGACGGCGAGAGAGAGAGAGAGAGAGAGAGAGAGAGAGAGAGAGAGAGAGAGAGAGAGAGAGAGAGAGAGAGAGAGAGAGAGAGAGAGAGAGAGAGAGTGTACGGGTTCAGATTCAAAATCTTACTCAAAGGCCTACTTGACGACCCTGGCGTACTATTTGCAGGACATTAAAATCCGTACTCTGCTCTATAAGAAAATTGAAATCACACACACACACACACACACACACACACACACACACACACACACCTACCTACCTACCTACCTACAAACATACCTACCTACATGCATGCATGCATGCATGCATGCATGCATGCATGCATGCATACATACATACATACATACATACATACATACATACATACATACATACATACATACATACATACATACATACATACATACATACATACATACATACATATATCGATAGAGGGCGAGAGAGAGAGAGAGAGAGAGAGAGAGAGAGAGAGAGAGAGAGAGAGAGAGAGAGAGAGAGAGAGAGAGAGAGAGAGAGAGAGAGAGAGAGAGAGAGAGAGAGAGAGAGGCATATACGGGTTCTATATTTTAGATTAAAGCTATTTTTTTGTTTATATACCCGTACTCTTCATGCATTGTAACAAAGTCTATGACACATTGATTTAGGTCTTTTTTACATGGGATCCTGACCAGAAATATTTCTGTCTGATAAATATCGGAGTATTGTTAAGTCTGTATCATTGTTGTGTCAGGTAATTACTAATTTCACCTTCTCTAATTATTTGCTGGATGCATTCGATGGGCAATAAATAGCTATCATTAGCTATTAACATTTGCATCAAGGTTAGAGTAAGGGACTAGCCTTGCATTAGACCATCGTTGGCGCTATTTTGTGGATTGGAGGCGCTAAAAAGGGATTACTCGGCTTTTCCTACAACAAGATCGATCGTAAAATCTTTATAATTTGTCCAGCTTATTGCTGAGTCAGTTCTCTTGAAGTTGAAATTTGTTTTTCTTACCTATAATTTGAATAAGAGTATCTTTAATGTTAGCTGGAATCTGGAAGATCTGCATTCAAATGTATCGATTGCAATTTGAGTATTGCAAATTCTTCATTTATATTATCGCAATTACTGTAAAACGTAAATAATGAGAAGAAAAAATCAAATATAAAAAATTATGCTTAAATTGTCGAATGAAGTTTGAGAATAACCTTTGGTGATATAAAAAAAATAAAAAGAGGCATTAATTAAGAGATCTGACGGTTGATGGTCTTGTATGTTTTTCTCTGCTTATTATTGTTTATATTTTATTGGTTGGTGATGTGGAACTTTCATAAAAAATTCCCACTAGTTGATGCACTAGATACTTTCAAACACTTTGTTTCTTAGTACAATGTTGTTGTCTTGGGTGATCTAGGGTAATTGTGAAAAAATAATGTTCTCATGTGGTATATAAAAACGTTCACTTGTCAGCAGTAGATACTATTGTATTCTTCCAGCTTGGCGGTTTTATTATGCACATATACTTTTGACACCATAACACTACCCATCACAATAGCAGTATTATACCTCTAACAAACGCTCACCTAAGCTATACTGTTACAATTATACCATTTACTGGATCCTAACTGCATCTCAAAAACTACTATTAACAGTGCTAAATGCTGATGTACACTACTTTTAAAACATGGATTTGCTATTGCGCAACATTTTGTGCAAGTCATATTAGCAACAATCTTGATGCCCCCAAACAGGATATATTTCGTCAGGAACGTGTGATGATTGTTTTCATTGTATAAGAGCTAGGTCATTTTTGTTCACTAAGACTGGTATGTTAAACATGCTTTTGTAAGATAGGTCTATCATATAGAGGCTTGCTTTAAAGATTGAGATGATTGGCTGTTTTGAGGTAGACTGGCCATTTTTTATATCAATTCTGAATATTGAACCTTGCATTTTATAAAAATTGTTGGACGAGTAGCTTAACAAACTGAACATCATCTACACGAAGTCTTATTTATGCAGGTACGAAAATATAAAAGATCAAATAATAAACAACAGTACCACAATAAAACGTACCAAATTCATATGGAAACGTTGAGTAGCAGTCTCCAACTGGCCTCAGTGCGTAATATAGATGGCAGTAGTTGCTTCTTTCACAGCATATATGTTTCATACGTAGATCCTCAGACTCAAAGTCTTTTCTTCGTGTGATTGGATTAAATTTAAGGAAACCTCCAGCCCTGGGCGAATCAGAGATCCACGCTCCAGTATTATTATCAAAGCAGCAAACCTGGAAGGTAAGAAAGAGTATTTATGATGTTTGATCCATGTTTGGATATGTTGCACATGCAGTCACAAGGGACTAAAAAGAAGACTAAATGATACATTTTGACATGTGACTCATAGTCAGTCTCATTTGTCGTCGTTTTAATATTGGTAACAAGATGGAAAACGTTTCAGTTCTTATTCTAGTAAAAGTGTAGTTATAAGTCATGCTTGCATTTTAGACCACGTTGACTAGTCTTGAGGAATGTATATCTTAATTAAATAAATATTGAAGCTGAAAATTAAAAATAAAAAAATGATTACCGTATGATAGTTTAATGTTTTGTAATTAATACAGACTACGGTTTGCTGCAATATGAAATACAAAACGTCAAAGCAATTGTAATTATCAATAGGTGCCAACTTTCACAGCTACCATAGAAAAAGGCATAACAAAATATACTATTTCAACGTTCTTTGAAAATTGTTAGATTTCCTTCAAAACGTTTGACCTGAAATATTCTTTGATTCGTATAATTTATCTTTCAAAACAGACTTCCCAAATATGTCGAGGTCCATATCGCAACATTATTTTGGCTCTTAACAATAAGTTGTCTAAAGCAAAGCTGACATATATTTGAGGCATAAATTGTTTATAATTAATTTTTGAACAGCTTACTTACAAATGGTTTCTGTAATGTGTAGTAAACTATTATTTGATTAGAAATATATTATTTCCTTAATAAAGGTAATGAATGTGAAATGTTTTAATGTAAGAACTTATATGTGGCTACCAGCCATTGTCTTTTGATAAGTAAGATCAGATTATTAATTGACATTATTAAAAGAGACGATGTTAAATGTCGACCAAGCTCAGACTGATACAGTGCCAAATGTATTGATAGTGGTAGTGACACAGACGCTCTTCATTAGTTATATTCGTAAACCTTTACTAAAACAGCATATTCTTCTCATTACAATATATAAGATACCATCTCCTTCTAAAATTAAGACTTCTTATTTTTGTTGGTTATTGGTAATAAAATCATCATGTTGTACCTTTTTGAAAATTATCTTTGACACCAGATTTCATGTTCATATTTTAGATAATATTTAAGATCATTGGATACAAAATACAATATCATGAAAATACTGTGTAGTTTTTTTTCAAGCGTTTTGTATTTAATCTTGCCTCGGTTTTAGCTCATATATGTTTTAAAAATCTGAATTTTGATTCCACTGGGATTCTTTGCAGCAATATTATACATATATATTTTAAAATTGCTTCACAAACGGTGTCGCAACATTTCCTAATGAACTGAAGGAAAGATAAAAGGCGACATAAGTTTTAAAGCTGTTTGCTTTCATCTCGTCTGGTCAATTGTTATTTATTTCTCAATCACGATTTATTTAAACCGAATATGTCATGTGTTAGTTCTTTTGGTATATAATTTAACTTAATGCCACTTTTTGAAATATTAAAGAGAGATACGTAATATACTTTTCTTCAGATACCATTATTTCAAACGGTGGAGGAAGCAGAAATAAATATTGTTCTTAATTTATTTCTGTCTTTGTTATCGTTGTTGATTTTGTTTGTCTTTATAGACCAAAGAGGATGAAATGTTTTAATTAAATTTATATATAGTTCAAGATAAATCCTGCAAAAATTGTTATTATTATTATTATTATTATTATTATTATTATTATTATTATTATTATTATTATTATTATTATTATTATTATTATTATTATTATTATTATTATAATTTGTATATTTGAAAGAAATATTTTCGTTATAGATGTCTCTACCTTTCCATGAGGACTAAATTTTAAGCTTGGAGCTATGCCTGTACAGCTTGTGTTCACGTCATTAAATAAATTCTGCTGAGGAACATTAAACCATGGGTCGTACATGATCCATTGGCCATTGCATGGGCAGTTGGGCATTTCCGCTAGTTTGCTTCGATATTCTTCTTGACGATCTTGATTTGCCTCGAACCATTCCAAACACTCTATATCAAAGTTTGATAAAGATGACCTCAATGAGGTCAGGCGATATAAAATTAATCCAGTGAGACCTGCCAAAAATAATAA
The DNA here is from genome assembly GCA_016746295.1 of Potamilus streckersoni. NCBI lineage: Eukaryota > Metazoa > Mollusca > Bivalvia > Unionida > Unionidae > Potamilus > Potamilus streckersoni. Next base: position 338,040 of record JAEAOA010001883.1, on the reverse strand, counting down.
GCCATAAATAAGAATTGCAAATTTCAGTAAATTTGGAATACTTTCCAAACTCCGATACACCAATAAGTTTCTGATAATATGCGTAAATAAATTATGAAAATATTAGGTGTGACAAGTGGCTTTATAATGTCAGACGCAGATTTTGCAACGTTTAAAATCTTACTGCTGCAGCTATTCATTAATCATTTCTACCTCACTTGATTAATTCTTTTTCTAATAACAAATGGTCTATTTCGGCATGCTAATATAAAACATTTAGTTTTCCGTGAGAATGCATATCTACATGGGAGACTGAAATCGGATGTTTTGCAATTTGGTATTTGAAGAATCAGCCAATAAGAACTGACATTTCTGATATGCAAAACAGATTGTCGTTGATGCTGAATTTTCAACAGCAATACAAACTCAAAAGAATAAATTGTTATAACGCAAAATTACACCAATTAGCTATGAATGCGTTGATTTCCTTATGCAATTATGTTTAATTTTATGGAAAGAGTTTGAGAAAACAATACACAATAAACAAAGCATTTCACTGATTATAATTTTGAAGAGTTAAATAAAGCTGTATTTACCGTTTGTATCTACATGCATGTCAATATTGTTAGCCTGTGACGAAAATGAAATAAGATGTGTTTTAAACTCCCCGGTGTTAAAATGATATCCGACAAATACGTTGTTCTGTCGCAATTTCATCTCTCCAGGAAAGTATATGTACATCACAAAGGTATTGTATCCGTCTGTTGTTAAAAGCAACTGGAACGAAGCACTCTGAAAATTTAATTTAAATGTTTGGTTAGTCTATGTTCATGGTAATATACCTTAAGTACTATCTAATTCTCAGCTCAATAGACTTAATAGTTACTGTAATACTACTACTACTACTACTGCAGCTACTACTACTACTACTACTACTTTTATATATAGAAACTAATTATTGTCAGTATGCACAGTAATAGTTTGTTGCTGAAGATCACAATAATTTGAGGTTGTGTAAGTCTATAACATTATATTAATCTTTGAGTTTGTTTTTTTGTGTGAAAAGGAATGATTATAGGAATAAAATGTTCATAAACGAGCATCATATAGGAGTTTATATGTGTTCAAGGGGACACAATACACATAAGTGATTCTTTTCATTGGAATATATTATTTTCCGATTCTCTCTATCGCTAAGTTTCATTTAACATATACAATGTTTAGAGGCAATAATGACTGAATATTGTCAAATTCTATAATATGATAATGCTTTACAGTTCTAGAAATTATTTAAATTATGGTTAGATATGTTGAATTGACATTTTACCTCATTCATCCTCTTATCAGCTGGGTAAGGTGAATTCTTGTACCAGGTTGCAATAAAAATCATCGTGGCCTGAAAGGATTGTTCTCCTTCAAGCTCGTTCAAGAGTTCTTGCGTTTTAATAACATTTGTGTTGTTCAGGACATTCTTATCTCGCAGAACGTCATACAGTTGATAATACACTTTACCGCTATTATTGACCCTACTGGTATCCAAGTCCGTATAGTAAGGAGCCAGGAAGGAGTATCCTGAATATGCATTGGCATTATCAGACGGATTTGGATTGGTATATTCTTTTTGGAAGGAGACCAGACCATTTGTACACACCTTGAAGTATAAGAGTATTGATAGTTAACAACATACATATATTCTGTAAACATTCACTACTATCTAAATGTAATGAAGAATATGCAACAATGATCATAGCAGATCTTAGAGATAAACATTAGAATTAACATGTTTCGTAAATGACGCAGACAATACCACACTTAATTGTTTGTTTGTTTATGGGTAGTAAGTGTTATTTCGTAATTACTTATGTCTACAAAGTATAGAAAATGGTTATCATTCCACACAAACTTTTTGTCTTTTATTTCACATAAATTCAGAAAAAACAACATGTGAACAAACATTAACATGTATTTATAATACAACAATGCAAACAATGACCACATCAGAGTTAGAAGTGAGTAGGTTTTCGAGATTTACGATTGTATTGTAAATCATTTTCATTACTGAGCCCCCATATGTACTCTCCCATCATGTTTTCGTTATACTGTCCTTGCTCCTGGCTCTGGCTATCCAAAGAATTTATCTGCAACACACTGGCCACTCAAGTTAATGCTACTTCTACATGGTGACCCCTTCCATAAAATCGGACTGGTAGGAATCCTCAGAAGTAGAACTGAAAAGAGAAATCTATACTATCCCAACGGAAAGGACTTTCGCAAGGTAATCAAAGTCCAATGCCGAGTTGTTGACATCTAAGCTCAAGCCATGGAACTTGCTGGATGAAAGTGTGCATGTTCGAGATCAGTAGAAGCGTCACCAAGATTTTACTAGCTTATTCACCAGCGAAAATGTGTTCTTCTTCTGACACAATGTGACCTGTCTGCTAGAGGCAATCGGAGTCGCTGTAACCATAATGAGTGGCGAATTTTTTATTGACAGCTCATCCAGTCGCCCCAAAGCTGTGCTGCTCCAGAACAGAAGAAGTACAAGTCTCCTCCTCTAGAGTACTCGGTGCACTTAAAAGAGGGGTACAACAGCATCAAGACCTTGCTAGATGCTTTGAGGAATGATGATTTAGGCTGGGAGGTCATCAAAAACTTCGTAAGGGTGGTGCTACTGATGTGTCTCCAAGGAAGTTTGGCCAAGGTTTTATACCATCTTTGCCTTTGGGACAGTAGGGATAACAAAGCACACTGAAACACACGGGACTAGTCAGCGGCCAGAACTGCCTGTGGGAGGAACAGCGTGAAGGTACTGATGCCCCCAATGCACATCAAATTGGGCTTAAGAAACAATTTGTCTGAGTGCTAGATAAGGTGTCGGCAGCCTTCATATACATTTAAGACTTCTCCCCTAATCTGTCTGAGTCATAGGTCAAAGCCGGAGTCTTTGTCAGACCACATATAAAAAAGATCATGGAGTGGAATGAATTCCACAGAAAGCTCACTAGGAATGAGAAAGTGACTTGAAACAGCTTTGTTGCATTGGTTTGGGTCTTTCACATGTCAGTCAGAGGGCCAAAAGCGATGTGGAGCTGGATGAGATTCAGGTGAAGAACCACGGTACAATGTGCTTCAGAAAGTCCCTCAAAGTCCATACCCTTGATGCTTATCTTGATGCATTCAAGATGAATATGGGAGCGTACTCGGGGGAGCAAGGCGATCGCTTTCTCCGGGATATACTGGACTTTGAACGTCACTACCAAGGACAGTATAATGATATCATAATGGGAGACTACATAATGGATTTGATTCGTCAAGTGATTTTACAGTATAATCGCTAGTCTCAAAAACTACTTACTTCTAAATTTTTGCGTTCACTTTTTTATTACATGAGCATAAATAGATGTTAAGTTTAATTCATATTTGCTTTTTAGATTTTATGTGAATGAAAAGACACAAAAAGTCGCCCGTTAACTCAATGGACATATATATATATATATATATATATATATATATATATATATATATATATATATATATATATATATATATATATATATATATATAGAAAGAGAGAGACAGACAAAGGCAAAGAGACAGGCAGACAGATAGACAGACTGAAAAAGAATTACAAATAAACACAAACAAAATCGGATATTCTAAGTAGGCTTGTTGATAACATCAAGAAAAATATGTCAGAAAAATGTTAGCACAGCGGTAAAACAATTTACAATTTTTCTCCGAGATATCCGATTCCGGGTGTGCCATTTAATGTACTATTCTCTTTTCCTGCATCCACCAACCCATAACATGAGCTTTGGGGATATGCGCAGATAGAAAATGCCGATACTACAAATAGGTAGAGGCATTCTTTCGTTCTTTAGACATCCTGTATATGAATCCAAAAATTAATTCTCATCACGTGCACACTCACTCCGGTTTCAATGTATACAGAGGTTAATATAGAAAATAACAAACCTTCTCCTCAAGTAGACACAGAATATTTGCATTAAATTCAGTTGCCTATTAATATAATAGTGTATATTTGAGTGTGTGGTTTGCATGAAAAGCAAGAGAGAGAGAGAGAGAGAGAGAGAGAGAGAGAGAGAGAGAGAGAGAGAGAGAGAGAGAGAGAGAGAGAGAGAGAGAGAGAGAGAGAGAGAGAGAGAGAGAGAGAGAGAGAGAGAGAGAGAGAGAGAGTACATTGTTGCTGTTTCCAATTAGGAGACCGAAAACTCATAAAGTTTTGTGATAAAAATCTCTTATCATGATCATTATTACTGCCGTTTTAGATTTTGTATGACGCTGCTGATATTATTATACCAGGTCGTTTGGAAATTAAGCTCTATCCAGTATTCGCATACAATACAACCACAACATCCAGTGTTATTTTATTCGTGTTAGATTAATTTTGATATTACACTAATGGTAATTATAAAACGAAAGAAAGGTTTAATTACAGACCACACAAGGAACGTGTTTCGTAACCTAATAATCTAGTAATGCTTCAAATGATGCTAGGTCGAATATTGGAATGACGTACATATAGTGTATCATATTTACGTCCAAATATAGGCACTGGCAAAATAGATAGTGATTCCCCGCAGGCGTCATCCTTTGCATTCAGAACTTTATCATTGGCGTCTTCCCCAAATGCAAAGGATATACCTATACGAAACAAAAATAAACGCAGAAAATAATACAAATATTTTGATCGTATTGCAAATCAACAAACTATCCCACAAACTAATATGAAATTTTTCATTGATTATTAGCACTACGTGTCAAACATGGATTTGATTCAAACTATAAAGATTAATGATATTGGTATCAGTAATTTCATTTGTACGCATATATAATATATATTGAGCTCTTACGTTATAAGTATTACCGCGTGTGTGTCTCTATTACGTATTAGTACATACTGATATAATAAGGACATAGGTTTTAAAGTATTTAGAAAACATTCATTGCTTTGACATTATAACGAAATAAACTTTACAAGTAGAAACTATTCTGCAGTCTATTTCATGTTATGCAGTCTATTAAGATGATTATTTGATTTCAATTGGTAATGGCACATTAAATGGTAATGGCACATTAAATGGTAATGGCACATTAAATGGTAATGGCACATTAAATGGTAATGGCACATTAAATTGCTAAAGGAAAGTAACCATTCTTCATTTTAATGAGTTAACAAATGTTTCCTTCATTTCATACTTCTTCTTCATGCATTACTTTTTTTCATTTCAAGCTCTTGTATTGCTGTTCGTTGATTGCAGTATAGTATATATTTGTTCCCCAGCAAGAATTAAACATTCATTAACAAAATCCATAATACATACTACCAGGTTCTGTTATTAGGACAGGGACAAATATTATCTTGCACAAACACATACAACATTCTGTACTTATGCCAAAGACAATGATTATTTGACACACATCGTTCTGTATTTAGGCTAGGGACAACGACTGTCTGACACACACACTCACACACACACATACATACACACACACTGCATTCTTTACTTATGCCAGGGACAATGGTTATCTGACAAACACACGATTTTCTTCATTTAGGCTAAAGACAATGATTATCTGACTCAACACATAAAACTGGAACTGTAATGGTGTAGATATCATACACAGATTGAAGATAACATTACGTAATACTGAATTAGAGTGTCACAAATGATAAAATATTTGGACATAAATCAAGTCGCATTGACTGTGTCATTAACATACACCTTTCGAGTGAAACTATATGCTGCAGAAAGTAATCTTTTAAGAGTTTAATTTCTTAAGAATTATTAGAAGAAAGGCGGACTGTGTAAACGTGAAACTATACGAATTTTGTCACCTACACTTACTACAATAAAAAAAATTGTTTGTGCATAACGTTAAGAAAGCTAGTTATGATAGTCAAAAGAGCAGATGCAGTTGAACATTATATTGTCCATAGAATAGTCAATATTGATAAATTAATCCTGATGTTCGTCAAACGATTAAGAGATGATAATTATTCATGCGAATATAAAATTAAGTATTCATCCATAACAAATGCACAATTGATATTCTATACAATGAAACAGATTCTCCAGCAGAACAGTAGGCAATATATATATATATATATATATATATATATATATATATATATATATATATATATATATATATATATATATATATATATATATATATATATATGAAATAAAAATGTGATGCTTTCAGGAGGTTACCAAATAAAACGAAATCTTCAGATGGCAAGTACGAATAACCCCGACCGTCTGTACAATTTTGTCTTTGTCATCCACGTGAACAGTTGCATAAGCATGAACAATTAGCACTAGTACAAGCCACACTACATTTGAAAGGTTGATCTAAATTTGGAAAAATAATGTATGAATCAAGACAACCCTCATTGTAAGAAAGAGGTTATTTTCAATTAAAAAATGGGTGTAAAACTAGGGGCCGGTTACGGACCGGCAGACATATGAGTCCGGCTCGAAGATCATGAATCTTGTCATTGTCATATTTTTCTATGTTTGTCGTAGTTCAAGTTACGTATCGTCTGCTGGAACTAACTTTATTTCAAACCTGGCAAGAAATATAAATTTAGTTGTACACTAGAAAAAAGACAAATAATGGCAAAACCATCAATAGAAGTACATCGAAATATTCATTTACGTCATTGGCTGCCAATGTTGACATGCATGTAGACACAAACGGCAAATAGAGCTTTCCATAACTATTAAGGACATGGATCTAACATATTTCATTTTCTTAATGCTGGTATTAGTAGTGTGACAGCCCTTCGGTCAGAATACTGAACTGCACCTTGCGTCTTGGTCGCTGACTTGAGACGAATTCCATCCTGAATACTCCAAATATCGTACCAATATGTGAAAAATGTACCAAACTAATGGGAAAGACCTTTCAACTGCCGTAAGATATGGATGAAGTTTTGTCTACGAATATCAGCTTGCATTCTCAACTGGAGCTTTAGCTATATATGTACAACACAAACTCAGATTAACTAGTGCATATTATATAACAATAGTTTCTCAAACGCAGCAGATGGGAGATACGTTATTGCATGCAAATACTGATAGTTTGAGCCGTTTCACTGAACAATACTCGTCTAATATGTTTGTAAACGATCTAGAAAAATCCGCCATCAAATCCATCGGAACAAAAGTTTGGACAGACGTGGAAGAGTAAGCATTTTGTTTATCAAGGCAAGGAAATCTGCGGAAATTTAAATTCTGACTGATGTAATCATGTACGATTCATTCGCATGCATAATTGTCTTATTTGCAAGAATATCTTCTAAATTTTCTTTGTGGCAAAAAAACTATTTACACTCACTTAAACGAAAAGGTTATCACGAAAAGTATATAATAGTAGGCATGAGTGAGGGTAATCTCCTATGCTACCATCTCTGAAACGTACAAATAATCTAACAGCTAGCATACAACTAAGTACGGTGCCCCTCTTTAATAACAAAATGTTGATTACATTATAGGTTCATTTTATCTCCACCCACCCCCACTCTGACATTTATAGAATCAATGTCCTTGACATTATCGGCGGCAAATAGTTTAGAAAAAAACCCTATCATGCAAATGTCAGCCATTTGCTGGTAAGAAATCACTAGCGTCTTGATCTAACTGACGGAGAAAATGTTCCTTGACATGTGTAAGGATAGATGATTCCATTCAAAAGATGCAATAATGGTGGCGTCTTTCTTGGATTTATAAGGACTATATAACATACACGATTATACCAATGCTTTTGAAAACCTCCAAATAGGACTCTCATGTTGTACAGCACATGTATCAATGTTTCATTTTCAGTCTCCATGGTTGTGAATATTGCTCTATGCCAATAATAATTCAACGATTTAGCTACCAAATAACTATGGTTTTAATTCTGTAATCCTTCCGATGACTAAGTGGTAATAAACGCTACTGCTGGAGATGTTGATCGCATGATGACCCGTATCATTCTGATATTCTCAAATTAAATATCACAAGTTCTGTCACTAAAACATTGTGAGGCAACCCATTTTCTCTAGTATCTGGCGATAGTGCTGGACACTAAGAGTGAAGAACGTTGGCCAGAGAAATGAATAATCTGGATAATAGCTTCTTTTTAACAGAAATTTGGCGGTTATTCCGTGACTTGATAAGGTTAAGGCAAGTCGAGAAAGGCATACAAAGAGAAACTTCGTCAGCTTACTTTTCAGCATAAAATTTGCATTCATTAGTATTTTGGTGGTGTGCTTCTTGGTTGTATAAGGCCCCTATAACTTAGACGTTAACACCCATGCTTTTGAATCCCTCCCAATATGACTTTCATGGTGTACAACATAGATATAAATATTTCATTTTCAATTTCCTTGGTTATGGATGTTGCTCTATTCCAATAATAATTCAACGATTTAGCTATCCAATAACTATGGTTTTAATTCTGTAATCGTTCAGATGACTGCATGGTAATAAACACTACTGTTGGAGATGTTGATCGCATGATGACCCGTATCATTCTGATATTTTCAAAAAATATCACAAGTTCTGCCATTAAAACATTGTGGGGCAACCCAAGTTCTCGAGTATCTGGCTATAGTGCTGGACACTTAGATTGAAGAACGTTGGCTAAATAAATTAATAATCTTGATAATAGCTTCTATTTAACATAAATTTGACGGTTATACTGTGCCCTGATACGGTTAAAGAACGTCGAGAAAGGCATACAAAGAGAAACTTCTTTAGCTTACTTTGCAGCATGAAATTTGCATTAATTAGTATTTTGTAGTACATAACTTATTTTCTATCTGTTTTCATTTGGATTAGTCAGTCAAAAACTATATTATTACTTGCGTCATTGTACTTAATTGCACACTAGTGGCATTACTTCCTTTAAAAATGGAACGGTATAGCGCACTTTATTTTTATTGAACGCACAGTTGTTGCTGACTTTGAACTTTATGATAATGCATCTTTCCTTCATGACTTTGGTATTCATGTTCAAAGAAGACTATTTGCATGTAAATGGCCTAACGGTATATCCATTGATAATAGCAATAATCCATGAATTTTCTGGAACTGTATCACATTATTGCTGGTGCTGTACAATGGGAGTAGTAATGAGACATCCCGAAAACATTTTCAGCTTTGATAATCAACTAATGCATGGAATAATTAACAAGTTATGTTTAAAATGCCTTTTCGTTATGAGACTCAAGCAATGACTAAAAATACATGTTGTGACTAACAGCTATTTTATGACTGTCCTATCCTTGCCAGATGCATGTTGCTCGATTCTAGAATTATTCAACGATTTAGCTACCAAATAATAACTCTGGTTTTAATCACTTCTGTAATCTTTCAGATGATTAATCGGCCATAGCTCTACTTCTAAAGATGTTGACCGCTTGCTGTAATTAGCAAAGCAAGTATAAAATGCCTTTTTATTATGAGACTCAAGCAGATACTCAAACGATATGATTTGACTTACAGCTATGTTGTGACCGCCCTATACCTTTCAGGTGCAATCTATTAATCTATCCCGATTAAACTGGACCTGACTTCATTTGCATGTGCCAGACGAATTTATGGGCCTTGTAAAATACCAATGCCGATAAGTGATTTTGTATTATAAGTTGTCATCACCTATTTCCTGAATGCTGACATCAGCAATTCATCACACATATCTTACTAATATGTTTCTACATCATTTTCCCAATTTCATGTTTATAATCGGCAAACCCAAAGGATCAGGACATGCTCAAATTCTGATGATATACGTTTTCGTTTTATAGAAGATTGTTATGCAGTGCAACAATAACAATACAGCACAATCAACATTTACATGGGTGAAATTTATATAGCGTATACAAGCTTTTGATTGTCAAACAATTTTAAAACCAGATGAACATAGATGCTGTGGTTTGTTCACTATATTCCTGAGTTAAAAACGTTTTCAACCTACTCGTCAGAGACCACGTTATCCTGCATAGCATTGTTTGCCTTTCTATGGTGCGACAAATCCAATGTGTCTACGGAAAGGTTTAATACCACACACGCACATATGTCTTTAATGCCTCAGCTGCAGCTAAGTTTGTTAGTCTAAAAATAAAGTTTTGGAAGCTGATTGTTTTTCTGTTCAAAATGTGACAGGTTGTATTTTAAAATTGATGCGTCTTTTCATTTTTTAAGGAATCTCTGCATATACTAACTTGGGTGCGAATGCTATGGACTCATTATGTTTAGATATGTCGAAACACGCACTAACATCAACATTGTTACTACAAACTATACTCATTTCGTTTCAAAATGATTAGCAATAGGGGTATCGTGTTTTCTCGCTTTTGTATATTGACTATTCATATTAATATATTTCTGTATTATGTCGATATAAAAAATATGTAACATGTAACAATTAAACGTGTACGCAAATAAACTATCTTCACATATTGCAAAGTATAAAGCTACACACTACAGATATCATCAATTCGCATAAATCTCAGTCTTTGAACAATTTCTCATTGTTAACAAATTGGACAGAGGCATGAGCAGGTACCTTTGAGATTGTTAAACATGACATTATGCTCGCACAGATAACTCCAACATTCATCGCCTAATGCGTACGGTGCATCAACAAATTAAACTTTGATAGAAGTAGTTTTGTTTCAAAGTGTTAGCTATTTTATCACTTTATGTAGTCGCATTTGGCAACATTTCTAAAGCGAGAAAAGTGTCCAATGTCTGTAAAGTATTACAATATTTGTTTCCACCGGTATTTAGAACGTGTAGCAGCGTTGTAACTAAAATCATTTTTCTCAGAATTTAAATAGTTGCACAAACAATGTTAAAAGAAATAATTTCTATTAGGTTCAATTTTGAAAACAAGCAAAATAGTTTGTTGTACATTTTGTGCAATATGTTTTTCTTGTGACACGGACATGTTTAGATATTGGAAAAGAAATTCGCTTGTTAAAACGAACACTGAAATACCATCTTAATATCAGCTTCGTTTTATCTTGGTTTGAGCCAAGTTTATCACCGCATATGAACCGGAATATACAGTTTGAAGCATCGTATTAAATAGTATTATTAGCGACTCTTGCGAAAACTACATAGAAAAGAGTAACATAGTTCCATAAATATCAAAGCCACAACTTTTTTTTATTTGGATTGACAAACCCAATTGGTTCAATTATACGTGCATGTATTTATCGTTTTATATCTGTCTATAAGGAATGGATTATTGAACCCTAAAACAACCAATATCGATATAGATTCGAAGTTTGTGATAATAAGACCGAGATTCATTGTTAAATACTGGGACGAGAAACATTTATTCACGGGACAATTTTGAACAGCCTAGATGGGATAGGGGATTAAAGACATGATAAATGTAATGGCTATCTTTTTCTGGTTGAACAGTTGGGATTATATTTTTGCAGACTCATGTTCAGACGAAAATTGTTAAAGATAATGTCGGTTAGCACTAGTTTTTATTAATATGTATTAAAGTCTAGGTTTGATTTAGATACAATTATTTCAGAATGTTGATATTTAATACCAAGAATACTGCAGTCATTCGCTTTTATACGACCTTCATTTGATATCTTGTTTTCCTTGTTGCTGTTTTGAAAGGATCTATAAGAAACCTACTAAATGTTAGCTTATATAGAGATAGAGGTTGCACAAGGCGATATGATCTCTATCACAAATTTTCAGAATTACGTTTTTGTCAGATCTTTTACATCTCTGATGTTTCCACCTGTTCGATGTTCTGCAAGTTCCAGTTCCATTTGATGTAATCATTAACACGCATTGTCACCACATCATCCTAAACAACAAACGTACCAATAAATACATTTACTAGGGCAAATCTCATTAAGCAGCCTGATAAAACATTTTAGGAAAATATTGAAACCTTTGCTTCCATTTACTTGTAAACAATCTAATTTCTTATGCAGGTTATTGGCAGATTATTTACTTTATCTGGAAACGTTCGATTGATAACCGAAAGTGAGAAATCAATTTCTAAAAGCTTTTTGCAACATATGTGTCATAATTCTTTGTGCATAAGCATTCTATGCTAAGAATTGTATAGCTGTGTATACTTTTATCTATCGTTTATCGTTTACCCCCCAACAGGAATTAACACACTTGTTCCGAAACTTATATACAAGAATTTTCTATATTTTTGCCAGGGCCAGTGCTTATTAACTGAAATAAAAAATACAGAGGAATCACAGATGCTAATGTAATAGTCATTTGCAGTGTCATTATACTAATGTAAAGGTAATCTGACTTATAATGTTATAAATGGTAAATTATTAGGACAATTACCTACCAAAAGTAACTTATGATACTCTTTCATTTATATCGTACTTTCGAGTAGTGGCAATAATGTGCAGATTTCTGAATAGGACTGAAACAAAGTTAGTAAATTTCTAATAAGAACATTTTGTAGTGAACAAGATGGCACTTACTACATTTTATCATTTTTACATTGTTATCTCACTTTGCCTTACAGATAACAGCCCTTAACAATTTACAATTGGTGGAAATATGCAAATAGTGTAACGTTGTAAATCAATTACGATGTATGTGTCAATATTTGATTTTCCAGAAAGTATCCTTGTGCTGACTTTGAATATATAATCCTTAAAACCTAATTATTTATAAAGTGTTCCCTACAAACGAACGTCTCTCTTATTCTTACTAAAGTGAGATTGAATTGTTTTGTAGATACTATCATGTTTTGAGTGATCTATTGGTCTGTAAGAAATGCATATAGTAAAACATTACCCTCACTGTTCCTTAAATATTTAAGAGAAAAGTTTGAGTGGAAGATTCAGCATTCATTCAGAACAAAATAATAAATGATATTTGATATACTCACACAAAACGTCTTATAGAACATGACATAATATAAAACTACTAAACATGTACTGTTCTGGCTAACTTATCTTTCGTAATCCTTTTGTCCAGAGCACGACTGACCCTTACCTAATGAACAATTTTGTCCTTGCCATCCACGTGAACAGTTGCATAAGTATGAACCGTCAGTATTTGTACAAGCCCCATTGTTTTTGCAAGGGTGATTGTCGCACTCATCTATATCTGGAATAAAGGAAAATAATTTGAATTCCTATCGGCATCACGTAGAAGAGGTGTTATTAAATATTGTCAACAGCGATGCAAAATATAGTGAAGGATGTGACCAACAACTGGGAGAAAGTCTTCCGTCATCAATATTGTCATATTTTCTTTTGCCACATAATATTTTCTTAAATTCCCACGTTACGGCTACAAAGATATTTGTATAAAGTTATGCTTATATAAGTTTCAGTGGATCCCATTTATGTTGCCTTTATCTTTGCATAATACATTTGTCTTCTCTATATTGTAATATTACTACTAAACATTTCAAGGTATTTGGCTGATTCGCGTTTCAATCATTATGCGTCATCTACGTTTCAAGTATTTCCGCGCATGCGTCTCTTTATCGGTTTTAACACACATTGCTACAATGGACATTGTTTCTGTACTATGCAGAAAACATTCCAGCCGTCGTCATATTGTCAATATATATGCGTTTTACAAATAGTAACTTATCAACAATCTATTTAATATTTCATGCAGGTTATTGGCAGATAATTTACTTCAAATGAAAAGGTTAGATTGATAACCGAAGTTGAGAATTTAATTTTCCAAACGTTGTTTTGCAACACATGTGTCCCTAAAATTTATAATTGTTTGTGCATAAGCATTCTATGCTAAGATATTGTATTGCTGTGTTTATTTCTATATATCAGTTATCGTTTTTCAACCAAACAGGAATAAACACACATGTTTCCAAACCCTATCATACAAAAACTATCTATATTTCGGCCAAGGCCAATGAGTATTTTCTGAAATACGGAGATACAGAGGAATCCAAGATGCTAGTATAATAGTAATGTGCGGTGTCAATATACTAACTTAAATGTGCTCTGACTTCGAATGTTATAAATGGTAAAATATTAAGACAAATACCAACTAAAGGAAGATTCAGCAAAATGATAAATGAGACTTGATATAATCATACAAAACGTCCTGTAAACCCTGACACAATCTATAAAAAGAAATGTGTTTTTCTTAGTATGACTATCTAATCATACGCAATCCTCTTGTCCAGAGCACGACTGACCCTTACCTAATGAACAATTTTGTCCTTGCCATCCACGTGAACAGTTGCATACGTATGATCCGTCAGTATTTGTACAAGCCCCGTTGTTTTTGCAAGGGTAATCGTCGCACTCATCTATATCTGGAATAAAGGAAAATAATTTGAATTCCAAATCGGCATCGCGTAGAAGAGATGTTATTGACTATTTGTAACAACGATGCAAAATATAGGGAAAGAAGTGACCAGCAACTAGGGGAAAGTTTATTTCACGCAGAGACTAATAGTTTGAGCCAGTTCACAGCCAGGTCTCCGGTAAGCTACTACAGGTTTGTTCGGAAGTATTAGGTTTAGTATGTCTGACGATTGCACGGTTGGCCAGTGGTTTGCGATGATTTTACCTACTTTGGGATTGTCTGGGTGATAGGTCAGAATAAATGGTATCCTATCAACCTTTTCTTTCTGTCCATATCTGAGTAGGTCATCACGGTTTATTTGTTTGACCCTTTGGATTGCCTCCGCAATGGCCCCTTCGTATGCTAACATTTTCATGGGAAAACTTGAGGGAAAGCTCTTAGCATCGGTTGAGCGTACGCCATACCAGTGGGTACGCTTTATCGATGATATAGAAATGAAGTGGCAGTATGGAAGAGAAAGTCTGGATGACTTCATTTCAAAGGCAAACAACTTCCATCCTTCAATAAAATTCACGGCAGAAATTTCCAACTCAAACCATGTTTTCCTGGACACAACAACCAGACTGGTGGAAAACAAATTACACACAGACATCTACTCGAAACCAACCGACAAACACCAGTATCTTCTCCCAACCAGCTGTCATCCGAAACACTGCATTAAGAACATTCCATATAGCCAGGCACTGAGGATACGCAGAATTTGCTCCGACGATGAAAGATTCCTAGAAAGGTCTGAAGAGCTGGCTAAACATTTAATTTACCGAGGCTACGACAAAGACCTGATTGCGGAGGCAATCCAAAGGGCCAAACAAACAAACCGTGATGACCTACTCAGATATGGACAGAAAGAAAAGGTTGATAGGATACCATTTATTCTGACCTATCACCCAGACAATCCCAAAGTAGGTAAAATCATCGCAAACCACTGGCCAACCGTGCAATCGTCAGACATACTAAACCTAATACTTCCGAACAAACCTGTAGTAGCTTACCGGAGACCAAAAAACCTAAAGGACATCCTAGTCAGGGCCAAGCTAACAACAATCGCTAGTCAAAACCAACCTAGTCAATCTGGACCCTGTGGCGATAAAAGATGCAAAACCTGTCAACATATGATAGAGACCAAGACATTCACTAGCACAGTGACTAAAGAAAAACTAAACATACATGGTCCAAACAAAACGTGCAAAACAGAGAATGTGATTTATCTCATCACATGTAAGATCTGTGGCCTTCAGTACGTGGGAGAAACTGAAAAGCTACACATAAGGATAAACCTTCATAGATCTGATTGGATGACAAAAAAGCTGTACAGAAGCCCGGTCGCAGAACACTTCTCCTCCCCTGGCCACACTTTCAGTGATATAATACTTATCGCTATTGCCAACAACCACAGCTGGAGTTCCGAAACCAGGAAGGAAAAGGAATCATACTGGATACGCCGCCTTAGAACATTGAAACCAAGCGGTCTAAACCAAGAAGACTAGAAAATGAAAACTATGCACTAGTAGAATTTAACATTTTCTAAATCTTCTTATCCTTCAATTTTTACTATAAGAATAACCGGTATAGAACCAAATATCCGGGATATAATCTGCGTTACATATGTACACAAAGTAAAAATAGATGTCGCTTTGGGTTGTAGACTTTTAGGGAATTATACAACGTTTTCAGTTTCCGCATCTAGTCTATACAAGCTGGTTGTATTTATAGTTTTAGCACATGTGAAGATAGAAATGTAGAGGTTTACAAACGCAACGTTTTTGTGTTTATTTGTTTGTCGTAACTATGTTTTGTATTTGCCTTTGAAAAAGACTCATTAAGAGTCGAAAGCGCTTAGGCTAGTTAGTTACTAGTTTCGTACTGTTCGTCGTCAGTTTATTGCATCTATATATATATATATATATATATATATATATATATATATATATATATATATATATATATATATATATATAATATATATCTTTGATCGTTTTTCACCCAACAGGAATTATCACACTTGATTCCATGCTCTTATATACAAGAACTGTCCATATATTGGTAAGGGCCAATGATTAAAATCCGAAATACGAAAATACAGAGGTATCCAAGAAGCAGGTGTAGTCATCTTATTTAGTATCAATATACTAATTCTAAGGAAATCTGACTCATAAATGGTAAAATATTAGAACAAATACCAAATAAAAGAAACATGTTCGATGCTGTCAAAAGTAAATGTCTAAAATGTACCTTTTGTAGTTTACTGGATGACACATAGTAGTATAGGAAAACCAGGTTTTCAACTCACTTTGTTTGTTTACCCTCCAAACAAGTATAAATTATCCCCCACCCCACCCCCTTTTCTTCCAAAATAAACCAGGTTTTCAACTCACCCTAGAGGAAAACCAGGTTTTCAACTCACTTTGTTTTTTTACCCTCCAAACAAGTATAAATTATAGTCCTAAATTATCCCCCACCCCACCCCCTTTTTTTCCAAAATAAAACAGGGTTTTGACTCACCCTCCCCCACCTCTTTTTTTTTCCCCCTACTACTACCTGTAAACAGGTATTTTGTAACCAAACAAAACAACAGGTGTTGGAATGCGATAAGCTCTTTACACAGAGGTGACTAATTTGTTAGAACAGCGCATGTGTGGAATACAATTATTCTAAAGACGGCAAACGGGTTTTACCACAAGATAACAGGATGAAAATTAAACTGTGCATTAGAATGTTTCAGTTAACAAGGTGGAAATTAAACTAGCATTAGAATGAAAATGATATTATTTTAGTTATATTATATCTTAAGTTTAGATAAAATTTTATGTTACTCATATTTTTTATGATATTTTTTTTCATACTTGCTAACCCTCATTGGTAGAATGTCTGTTAACATATTGTCAATAATACGAAATTCACGTAATAAATCATCCATATTATATTTAACTCCTCGTAGGTAAGACCGGATGTGATCAAGTAGTTTCTTATAAGTTTTAATTGATGTTAAACAACCATGCTTCTTTATCAAAAGTCTTGGTTCTACTTTTTTACACGCTGCTGTAAGTGAAACACCAATACCAGATATAATTAACAAAAAGGGATTTAACGATATCCCACTTGAAATTATACCAGAACTGGTCATTAACAATGGTAGATATGATATTACTCGAAGGATCTTGTTGTAGTATTTATAACATTTTTTAACGCACCAATGTTTTTTGTGATAATATTTGTAGTATTGTATTAGTGCGTCCACATCTTGTTTTGGAATATCTTTTGAAATATGATTGAAATCAACTATACTTCTTTTCATTATAATATTAGTTCACATAGTCCTATGTTTGGTTAATTCATAATAAGAGCTGGTTGTTCAGCTATAAATTCCAAACACCAGAGAAAAATTATTAATTTTAAAGTTTTATCAACTGGTTCAAGTACAAATTCTTCTTCAGAATTTTGGTTTATTATTACAGATAATACTCCAGATGAGTCATCATTTAGATGACGAGATAGATATTTGGTAGATATTCTAAACTTTGCACTGCTAAGCACTGACAATCTATACATACCAGTAACTTCTGCAGTGTATTTGATAGAATTATTTTGCCTCGTCCATGTACTAGACCCAGATGCAACAGTATACACAATATTTTTAATCTGTTTGTGAGGTATTTTAATCATATTTGTTTTCTCAACAATATTAGGAATTCCACTAATAATATCATTGAGTTTTGTGTTAATATTAGCGAGTGTAATGTCAACATTTGATGGATTTCCAAAAAATTCATCTCTAATTTTGTTTATGCTTCTGCGAAAACTTGAAAATGTGTTCACGTGACTGGTAAAATTATTTTTGAGTGCTGTGATTTCATTAGTAATTAAAGCGTCCCAATCATTGACATATTTTTTAGTGACAGCATCCCCATCCTCAGTTGGGTTTCCAAGATCTGTAATCTTATTTTGTTTCATAACAATATTCCCACTAAATACATCACCATCTTTTTTAACAAAATCATTAACTGACCTACCAGAATCTTGTATATTACCTAGATTGTTAAAAGTAACGATATTATTAGCAATCGCAGCAGTATTTCGTACAACTACATCTGACAGTTTTACATTACTCGTCTTTAATCGTCCTTCTTTGTCTTGGAAAATGACAACTTCATCTGGATCTACGCTGGTAAGATTTAGTAAATTATTGATTTCATTTTTGAGCCGATCAAGAGTTGCATATTTGGATAAGTCACCTTTAAAACGTTTTGTGGATAAATCTTCTAATAGTGTTCCAAATTTTGTATAGTAGCTCATTATTTACTATCCTAGATAAAATTATCAACACTAGTTTAATATTATACAAAATGGCAAAATCGTCGATACTAAACTTTGATACAGAGAGACTAGTGAAGCATAAACATAATAATGAACTTCCTGATTGTCATTATCTTATTGTTGGGCGAACTGGATCGGGGAAAACAAATTTGCTTATGAACTTGCTTCTTGGTGATAATTTTAACTACGATAGAGTTTATATTTACACAATCAATCCACAGCAAGATAAGTATGAGTTATTAAGTGAGTATAATGAAAAGCTTCGTGATGATCTTAAAGCTGGTGAAGATTTTTTTATAATTAGGCAGCCAGAAGATCTTATTCCAGTTAATCAACTTGATGCAGATGAACATAAGATAGTAGTTTTTGATGATATTCCGCTAAACAACATGGAGATGAACAAAATAAGATCATATTTTTCACTATCCCGTAACAAACAGTGTAATTCTGTTTATCTCGCTCAAGGATTTTATAATGTTGATAGGTTTATTAGGCGAAATACGGGTTGTTTTATTTTATTTCCAGGACTGGATAATGTTGACGTTAGAAATATTGCAAGCGAGCAATGCGGTGGCGTGACAAAAGATAAGTTTATTGAACTTTACCGTAATGCTACAAAAGATAAATTTAACTTTTTCTTATTTGATAAACTTACAAATGATCCAACTAAAATGTTTCGCTGTTGTATTAACACTTACTTACAATAAAGCGTTTCAATTTTATAAAATTTATAATTATAATAATGGACAAACGAGCAAGATACAGACAACACATAGAAGATCTAAAAAAACTTGCTCAATCTCAGGCATCACTTAAGCAAAAAGTACAAGAAGCGCGACGTGGGCAAGTAACTGCTACAGAAACAACAGCTACAATTTTCAAGCCGGTTACTGAAGCATTATTAGGTAAACAACCTGAAACTAAACCACTGTCAGAAGAAGAACTTAAGCAACTACAGGAAAAAGGTTTGGTTGGAATTGTTAGAGAACAACAGGAAGCAGCTGCTGCAAAACTTGTTACTAGATCTGATGAAGAAAAGAGAAAACTGATTGAGGCACTTACAGCAAATATAGCTGATCCTGCGGCTAGACAAGCAGAAACAGATCGATTGATAAACAATCCGCTGGAACTTGAGCGAAGATTAGCAGAGTTAACAACGCAAGGAATAACAAATATTATAACAAATTTATCAGGAGACATAAAAGATATCAGAGAGGAGCAACAAAGAGTCGGTGATCTTACTGTAAAGTTTATGGAAGTTGGAGATCAAAGATTTTATTTTACAAAAAAAGCAAATGATGAGATAAAAGTTAGTGAATATAATGATTTTTTAAACAAAGAAAATATAAGGGGTATTGATGATATAAGCAAGTGGACTGATGCAGAATATCAAGCATTAATCGATAAATTTGATGTAATATTTAATGACGGAGCTGCTGCTAAAGATGAATTAAACACGGTTACAGAGATTAATAATATGATTCCACTTTATGAAAGAATGAGAAAGGGTGTCATTGCTCTCACGTTTAAAAAAACAGCAGAAAATAGTAGAGCAAAACCTTTTGGTAAAGGGTGGAGTTTTAAAAGAAAATTTGATAAACTCGATAAATCTCGTGTAGAAAAATATAGAAAAGAAAAAACAGGAACTGGTGTAAAAGTATTTACTTCAACTACTGAAATGATAGGTAGATTAATGTTATTAATATCATCAAAGGAAGCTGGGAATGTTAGTGTTGAACTTGATAATGAAATCATTGACATACTTGATCATCTAAGATCGAGTGAATTATTAACATCTGACGAATATGAAACTTTACACCGCGACTTAATCGCGGCGACTTAATTTTGTAAAATGATATAATATTAAAGGAATGCAAACAACATTATTACTAAACTCTAGCGAGTCTACAGAAGATAGCGCAAATTTTTCAGTAAATTATATTCCACCTATAGAACTAGATCCTACAAAACAATATGAAATTGGATTAATTTCTTGTACTTGCTGGAATGCTATACCTAACGTGAAAAATGATGTTAACGATGAAATGTATTTTACTATGATTACAACATCTCCAATATCTACAACAAAAAAAATAAAAATTCCGCAAGGAGCTTATAATATTGAAGATCTAAACAAGACAATCAAAGAGCTCATAACAAAAGCTAACGGTGTGGCTGATAATTTTGAATTAGCAGCAAATTATAACACATTGCGAACTAGGATAACTTTGAAAAATATAGCAATCAATCTTGAACCATGAGAAAGAAGTATTGCACAACTGTTAGGATTTACTGAAAAAACTTACACTGCACTTGATCAGCCTATTACATATGACAGTGAACTGCCATCAAATATAACAGAAGTAAATACAATATTAGTAAATTGCTCTACTGCTTCTGGCTCTTATACATCAAAAGGTAGCAAAGGTCAAACGATTTACAGTTTCTCACCCGAAGTCCCGCCAGGTTCTCTCATGCAAATAACTCCACGACATATTATATATTATCCTTTAAACGTTGAAGATCAAATAACAAGTATAAGGATGCAGTTGACAGATCAATCAGGAAAACAGTTACATGTTAGTAATGAAATTGTAACTTATTATTTACATCTACGCGAGCAAAAGTAAAAATTATGAAACATCAAATATAATGAAACAAAGAAAAAAAGTTTATCGAAGAAAAATAGTAGGAGGATTTTTTGGAAATATATTCACTAAAGTTATTAAAAATATTCCAGGACTAGCGCGTAAAGTTGCACCAATTGCTATTGACGCGGGTAAAGCTTTTGCAACTGGGGCTGCATCTGCCGCTGGGACTGCAGTGGGACAAAAAATAGCTAATAAAATAAAAGGAGATCCACCGACTGCATCTGAAATAAAACAAGCTATCTCAGAAATCGCTCCAACAAAAGAAACTCAAAAAGCTATGATAACAACAACAAAAAAATTATTATCACCAAAGGGCGAGCAGATCATACAAAAATTAATATCTAAAGTAACAATGCCGCAATAAAATTTTATATAATCTAATAAAATAAAATGTCTACTAAAAATTATCTCGAGTTAACAGAAACTTATGACATCGACAACGATGTGACAGAATTCGAGTTTGTTGAGTACCTTGATGAAAATTCTAACGAACCAAATAAAACTGGTATTAGAACCTTTAACACCAGAGACGAAGATGTATTTCTACTGCCACATAAGGCTATGTTAGAAGTTCGTGGTCAGATTATGACAGTAGCTAATCCACCTGCTGCAATTGCAGTTGGAGCAGAAGTAGCTCTTATAAATAACGGTTGGAGTCTATTCAAAAGTGCTAGATATCAACTGGCCAATCAAACTGTAGAAGATATTTCAAGTCATCTACAAGTTGCAAGTACAATTTTCAATATTATTTCATTTTCCGACGATTACTCGAGATCAACTGCAACTAATATGATGTGGTTTAAAGATACTGGACGGGGTATAGCTGAATCAACAGAATTTTTAAAGAGAGGCGCTATAGTACATGGAGCTAATGCTGATGAAAATACTGTAATTGTGAGAAATTTTCTCATTGCTAATGCTGCTGCACTAGATATTGTCGCACCTGCTGCAGATGCTAATGCAAACGCTACAAGAGTTTCTCTTACAGCAGCTTTCAATAATCTAAATATAACACCACCAGCTGCAGCTGCAGACGGTACTGCGATGTTAAATTTACTTCTTAACACACTTGATGTGAGAAATCCACGCTATAACGAAGGTTTTGCTAGGCGAAGAAAACTTGCAGCAGGATCACGTCAAATTACAATGATGCTTCCGCTAAGCATGATTTTCGGCTTTTGTCGCGATTATGATAAAGTATTTCGCGGAGTAAAACATACTCTTATTTTAGATCGAGCAGACCAAAACGATTGCTTGTTTAGATCTGGAGGGGCTGATGTACAGTTTATCATAAACAAACTTTCTTTGTGGATGCCACGTATAACACCATCAATCACTAAAATGTCAGAACTAAATAACACGCTTGATAAGCATACAAACAGAATTTACTTTAAGCAGCATAAGGTATATCAGACAGCGGTTCCAAATACTACTGACTACACGTGGAGGGTCACAACAACATCAAGCGAACAACTGCCGAGAAATATCTTTGTCGTATTTCAACAACAAGCTCGACGAGGTAACCAACAACAAAATAATGCAGTATTTGATCACTCTGATGTCAGACGAATATACGCTAGATTAAATTCAAAGCAATATCCAGAACGAGCTATCGAGTGTAATTTTGCTGATGATGTTAATAAAAATATTTCTCGACCGTACATGTACCTGCTTGACGCAATACAAAAATATCAAGATGTTGAAGATGGAACTCAAATATCAGTAGAAGAATTTCGTACGCTTTATCCTATATTTCATTTTGATGTTAGTAAACATAACGAGCGAGCTGTAGACAGCACAGCGGATATTGAAATTACCTGGACACTTGGGGCGGTTCCAGTAGCGCCGTTATACGTATACGCATTAGTGATTAGTGATAGATTTATCACGGTAGATTCTATTGGAGGTAAAATGACAGTTCAAGTTTAATCTACAGTTGTTATATAAAATGGCAAAGTATATTGTAAAAGAAGTGTATTTGACTGATGGCCAAGTTAAAAAATTAGTAGCTGCTACTGCAAAGCGAGAACAGGTATCATTAAAAATCAATCCTAATATTTCTGATGGTGTTTTAACAAAATTAATGCTAACAAAAAATCAAGTAAAAAAGTATGATCGTAAAAAAACTTTTGTTTTAAATTTGAGTGCTGCACAAATGACAGCGATGGCAAAAGAAGGTGGTTTTCTTGGTCCGGCATTATCAGTATTAACTAGTACAATAATACCTAAACTTTTGCCGGTGTTGGGAACATTAGGACTAGCAGCAGCGTCTGGAGCAATATCTGGCGCAACGAAGAAAGCAGTCGAAGGTAATGGTATCATTCGTGGAAGTGGAATAAAAAAATTGTAAATTTTATGTAAATAATATATTATAATGCCACAAAAGAAAAAGAAATCACCAACAACAAAAAAAAAGAAAGTAATAAAAACAAAATCACCAACACCAAAGTGCAAATGCATATGCAATCAAACAAAACAAGGAGGAATTATTCCGTTCGCTCCACTTTTGGCGGGACTAGCGGGAAGTCTGCTGCCAAATCTTTTAGGAATCGGACGTGGTCTAACATTACCAGGAACTCGTCGACCCCGTTGAGTAATTTTGATATCATTGATAAGTTAAAAGCGGTTCCTGGATTTCACGGAGTTTATTCTAAAGATGAGCTCTCAGCAATAAAATCACCATCTGCTGTAAGTTCATGTGTTATTAATATACAAGATTTTAATGACGGATCTGGTACGCATTGGGTAGCAGTTTATAATAATAATTATTTTGACTCGTTTGGACTTCCTCCAAGCGATGTAATAAAAAAGTATATGAAAAAAAAATTTACAAAAGTATATTATTCGTCAAATCAACTCCAACCTGTTGGAACGTCTGCTTGCGGATATTATTGTATTATGTTTATCCGACAGATGAGCAGAAATCTTAATTTTTTAAAATTTATTTTACAGTTTGATAAGCAACCTTCTCACGCTAATGATGAGATCGCAATTAATTTTATCTAAACTTATAAGTATAATAATGTCAACATACTGTCTCAAGTGTAAAACTAAAACAGAAGGTATTAATGAAACAACAGAAAAAACAAAAAACAACAGGATAATATTAAAAAGTATTTGTGCAATCTGTGGAAAAAGAAAAAATACATTTTTAAAGAAAACGTCCCCAGCGATAGTATCTCCAGCGACGTCGCTAGGATCTGGTTATCCTAATATTATTTTAGTCGACGACTAAAAATATAGAATGATATGCAACTGTGATTCTGACAGAGATTTGTGTATTGAGCAAAATAAAATTGTCGCATACTGTCAATGTTGTAACAACAGAGAAATAATAGGGTCAGGTATAGATATACATAAACTAATTGGAAAATTACCAAAACCAAAAGGCGGTTGGACATTGCCAGGGCATCGGTATACTGGTCCATGGAATCCGCTAGATCAACAACTAGATGAAAACGACAATCCATTGCCAGGACAAGAGCCTTACAATCAAGTGGATGCAATAGCAATGCGTCATGATATCTGTTATCGTGATCATGAAAACTCAAAATTAGATTGTGATAAAGTAATGTTAGACGAATTACGTGATATGGAGCCAACAAATCTACGAGAACGTTTTGATAGAAAATTTGTTCAGGGAATAATTGGAGCAAAATATAAACTTGGACTCGGAGAGTCTCGTCAATCACCTCACGATTGGGGAAATAAAGTATATGATGATCTTGCAGTCGAACTACACAGACCTAAAAAAAAAAGTTCCAACGACGTAAAGTTGTCGCTAATGGTGTAGATGATATCTGGGCAATAGATTTGGTGGATGTATCCAATCTAGCTCAGTTTAACGTTGGCGCTGATGGCGCTCCAAAAAGGTATTTGTTTAATGTTATAGATGTTTTTAGCAAATACGCTTTCAGTATACCTGTTTCAGATAAGACAGGAACTTCAATGACTGATGTGTTAAAGCAGATAATAACAAGCACAGAAAGAAAACCAAACA
This sequence comes from Potamilus streckersoni, assembly GCA_016746295.1. Lineage (NCBI taxonomy): Eukaryota > Metazoa > Mollusca > Bivalvia > Unionida > Unionidae > Potamilus > Potamilus streckersoni. The sequence continues at coordinate 312,712 of JAEAOA010001883.1, read as the reverse complement.
AAATCTGGACTGATCATGGATCCGAGTTCTTTAACAAAAAGTTTGAACAGTTTCTAGAACAAAATAATATAAAAAGGTATGTTACAGGAAATGAGGGTAAAAGCGTTGTTGTTGAGAGATTTAATCGCACGCTAAACGAGAAAATACACAAACATATGACAGCTAAAAACACCAACAGGTACATCGATGACCTTTCTCAAATCGTAAGCGAATATAATAACACGAAACATCGAACCATCAAAATGACACCTAAAAAAGCTGTTAAAAATCCAATATTAGCAAATGAAAACATGTACCGCAGACATAAATTTAAGGTTGGTGATAAAGTTAGAATTTCTTTGATGAAAAAGGTGTTTGCAAAAGGATTTACTCCGAACTGGAGCGAAGAAGTTTTTGTAATTGATAAGGTACTTTTAACAGTACCTGTAACGTACGTTTTAAAAGATCTGGCAGGGGAACCGATTGTAGGTAGTTTTTATGAACAAGAACTACAGAAAACTGATCAGGATGTTTTTGTTATCGAGAAAGTGATTAGAAAAAAAGGGGATAAAAGTTTAGTCAAATGGCGTGGGTATAGTGATAAATTTAACAGTTGGATCCCAACCAAGCAGATTATGATATAATGCTATTATAAATTAACTCATACTTTTGTTTGACAGATTTACATTTTACTGGTTTACATAATGATATTAGATACTGCTTACGATCGTTAGAGATCGTCATTAGATTAAAAATCTTGACAAATATGAAATCAAATTTAATATTTTTCTGTCGGCCTGGAATCTTGATATTTAAAAAAGGTTTGATTAACTGCCAGAACAGTTGTTGTTCGGCAACGGTAAAATTAAATTTAATTAGCTGCTTAGCAATGTGATACTTAACATTATACCGTTTAGTTGTTGATCTGCTGTAATTAGATCTGTCAGCAACAGTGACTATTTCACCATCATCATCAGATTCATTGTTATATAAAATATCATCTTCACTATAACCAACAGATTTGTCTATAAAATCTTTGGAAAATGTAATACTATGTATGACATCATCACTGACGACCTTATCACTGACGACCTTATCACTAGTATCTTCTTCGTAGAGTTCAGCGAGTCGTTTCATCAAGTCCATTATTATAATATATTTTTATCTAATTTATTATTATAAGATGACCGATGAGATAAAATATCACCAAAAAGTTAATATAGTAAATTATAACGAACTAGCTGAAGCGGTAAGAAAATGTTTGTTGGGTTATAGTGTTGATGTTATTGTAATGCAAGGTGATTCTCATAAAATATTACTAACAGAAGCAGAAAAAAATAAAATTAATGAAAGTGCAGTAACGACGCTAAAATTTAATCACAATGATATCATAGCATTTGCTCATCATTGCTTGACTAAAACTGAATTACAAAATATTATTGATCATCATATCTAAAACCAATCCTAGCATCGTATTCTCTTGAAAAAGTTGATTTTGTTGCTCCATCAGCTATAATTTTTACGACTGCGGGATTTATCTTATAATATTTCGCCGCAGCTGAAATCGATTTGAATTCGATCTCCTCATCCGTTTCGAGGTTTTTTGAAATAACAGGTTTTATTGGGCATCTAAAATTAATACCATTACTATTTTTTCCTTTTCTCACATTTTCCTGTTGCGTTACTATCTCCAGATTTTCCAATCGATTATCAGTTTGTATATTATTGATGTGATTAATAACAAGACCATTGGGTATAGATCCATTGAACACCTCATAAACAAACCTATGACCAAGATAACGAACTTGATTTGTTGATGTTCCTCTAACAGTTACCCTGATATATCCCATATTGCTAATATTACTAAGAACTTTTTTAGTTTTTCTATTTCTAATAATACCGCGATCGTTAGCCTCGTATAAATCAAATACTGGGTGCGGCTGAAACTCATCTTGTAAGGATAAATTTTCAATATTATCATCAGTGACTTTACCATTATAATGATATACACGCTGTCCCTCTGGAATATCATCGCAGAACAACGTGTAAATAAAATCTTTTCTAAATATTGCAATCCTCTCGGCATTATCTCCCTTTACACTAATATTATAACCCGCTGACGTTAATTTGCCAACAGGTATTCTAGTTTTAATGTTAATAACCGAACCAATTACATTTCCAGCGTATAAGTTATACTTTGGGTGAATTTGATAAATCTCTTGCTCACGTGCGCTTGTCAGATTTACTGTCATTATATTATAGGTAATATTTTTTATCTCTAATTGATTTTTAGCGCATGCGCAGTGTGAGATAAAGTTATGTTTTGGGTGAACTTGATATGCTTCTTGCTCACATGTGTTTGTTAGATTTGCTGTCATTATATTATAGGAGATATTTTTTATCTCTAATTGATTTTTAGCGCATGCGCAGTGTGAAAAAATTATCAATTAGATATTACATTATAGTATAATAATGTTAAAATTGCGTGATATAGCTAAGAGAAGCTTTATGGGAGAACCTAATAAAATAGCGACTGCTTTTGCAGGTTTTGATAATAGTTATCAGTTTGATAATCAAATTGTTTTAGTAAATTTTAATGCAACTAATCTTTACCACCTATTACAGACAATTGTAAAACGCGAGCTCGAAAAACATAAAAGTATCAGATTATTTGTGCAATATCATGTTATATTTTCAAAGTTAGTTATAATGGAAGAATTAACTAACAAGGAAATTGCAGAACCTTATATTAACGCAAAATCGAGACGTGTTTTGCTTGGGACTGATCTGTTATCACTATCTGATGAAATACACCAAGAAATTGGAAAAAAAATAGAGGAATTTAGTCAATTAGGTTCGGGTTGGAAGTTTGAAATGATCAAAGGAATATTGTTTCACACGATGAAATATAATGTATTACGAGGTAGTTCATACGTCGACCTGCCACCAAAAATAAAAAGTAAAAGATGTTGTATAAACATCAAAAACGTAGATAACAAATGTTTCCAATGGGCTGTTCTTTCCGCACTATTTCCAGCAGAAAAAAACGCTACTCGTGTTGAAAGGTATATCAGTCATGTGTCTAGATTAAATTTTAAAGATATTAACTTTCCAGTGGCAGAAAATCAAATACCAAAATTTGAAAAGCAGAATAATGTTTCAATTAACGTTTTCGGACTAGATGAAAAGGAGGACGTATATCCGAGATATATTTCAGAAAAAGCTTCACAATCAACTATAAATTTACTGTACTACAAAAATCATTATGTTTGGATTAAAAACTTTAACGGACTAGTTGGTAGACAGTACAATAAGGATAAGAACAAAAAGTTCTTTTGTTACCGCTGCTTGCATGGCTGTACAAGCAATGAAACATTACAAAAGCATTTGCAGTACTGTAGTGATGTGCAAAGAATAACAATGCCATCTAAAAAAGATAGTGTATTACAGTTTGTCCATCATAATCACAAACTAAAAATTCCTTTCGTCATATACGCTGATTTCGAATGCCTACTTCAACCTGTACTTGGTGTAGAAAATAATCCTAATCAATCGAGTACAAGAAAAGTTCAAAATCATGTTCCGTGTGGAGTAGCGTATAAGGTAGTTTGTTGTACTGATTCTAGATTATCTAAATCAATCAAATTATATCGTGGTAAAAATCCAGCTGTTTGGCTTCTCAAGCAGTTGATTAATGAAGTTGATAATATATTTACTCATTTGAAAAAAGTAACGCCAATGTTAAAATTAACACCTCAACAAGAATCCAATCACGAGCAAGCAGAAATTTGTCATATTTGTGAAAAAGCTTTTGACGATGATAAAAAAGTACATGACCATTGTCATTTGACTGGACAGTATCGTGGAGCGGCTCATAATCAGTGTAATTTAAAATTTCATGCTCCAGATTTTATTCCGGTTATTCTTCACAATTTTCGAGGATATGATAGCCATATTATAGTAGAAGCTTTTGGTGATCTTGAGATAAAAGCTCATCTAAAACTCGATAACGTCATCAAATGCATCCCAAATAATTTTGAAAAGTACATGTCAGTTACGCTAGGTAAATTACGTTTTATTGACAGCCTGCAGTTTATGGCAGCCTCGTTAGATGAGTTAGTGAAAGGTTGTAGTAAATTTGATAACCTAAGAGACTGTTTTGGAGATAAATTTAATCTACTAGCTAAAAAAGGAGTTTTTCCATACGAATACCTCGACGATTGGAGTAAATTTGATGAAATATCTTTACCTGACAAAGACAAATTTTACTCACAACTTAAAAATGAAAATATAACTGATGACGAGTACAGGTATGCACAAGATATCTGGAAAGAGTTTGATTGTGAGACTTTTGGTGATTATCATGATTTATACCTGAAAACTGACGTGTTATTATTAGCAGATGTTTTTGAAAGTTTTCGTGAAGTGAGTTATAATAATTATGGACTAGATCCTTGCTGGTATTATTCTGCCCCTGGGTTGTCATGGGATGCTTTGCTAAAGTTTAGTAAGGTAAGGTTAGAATTACTGACTGATGTTGATATGTTCAATTTTATTGAAAAAGGTATCCGAGGTGGTATTAGCGTGATAACAAAAAAATATGCTGAAGCAAACAACAAATACCTGAAACAGTATAACCCTGACCTTCCTTCGAAGTATATAATTTATCTAGATTGTAATAATCTTTACGGTGGTTCGATGGCAGAACCAATGCCTTTTAGCGGATTTCATTGGATCACGGTTGATCGATTTCTATCAGAGACAGAAAAAAAGATACCTGACGATGTTTCCTATTTCGTTGAAGTTGATCTTGATTATCCAAATTCGCTACACAAATTACATAACGATTACCCTTTCTGTGCGGAATCGATGGTTATAGATTATAGTTTGTTATCAAAAGAACAACAAGCGTTAGCATCACCAAGGCAACATTCCATGGTCAAGAAACTAGTACCAAATTTACTTGATAAGAAAAATTATGTTTTGCATTACAAAGTTTTCAAACAAGCAGTCGATGCTGGTCTTGTGTTGAGAAAAGTTCATCGTGTACTAAAATTTAATCAGTCGCCGTGGATGAGAGGTTATATTAACTCCAACACTTCAAGAAGAGCTGCAGCAAAAACAGAGTTTGAGAAAAACTTCTTTAAACTGATGAACAATTCCGTTTTTGGTAAGACGATGGAGAATATTAGGAAACGTGTAAATATTGAAATAGTTAATGATGTCAATCGCAGAAACAAACTTGTGTCAGACGATGATTTTGTGAGCATGAAAATATTTAATGAAAATCTTGTTGCGATACAAAGAAAAAAAACAAATCTAAAAACTAAACAAGCCGATCTATGTTGGAGCTGCAGTGTTAGATTTATCAAAGTGGATGATGTACGATTTTCATTACACTTTTGTTAAAAATCAGTGGCCGGCTAGTAGATTATTGTTTACTGATACTGATTCACTCGTGTATGAAATTGAATGTGAGGACATCTATCAGGACATGTACGATAATCGACATCTGTTTGATCTTTCCGATTATCCACGTGACAGTAAATTTCATGACGACATAAATAAAAAGGTTATTGGTAAGTTTAAAGATGAAATGAACTCGAGCGCTATCAAATACTTTATCGGATTACGTAGTAAAATGTATGCCGTATTGTTAGATAATAATAAAATAACGAAAAAAGCCAAAGGTCTGCCTCGTAATTTTGTTAAAAAGTTTATGAAATTTGATGACTACAAGTACGCGCTTGATGGTGGTGTTAGTTTTATGAGAGCTATGGCAATTCGAACTAATCATCATAAACTCGAAACAGATGTCATTATCAAACGTGGATTGTATAATTTTGATGACAAACGCTATTGTGAAAATGGGGTAGATACATTTGCCCTTGGGTATTGTTATGATGATAGATCTATACTCGACATTATCTTTTCCAACTGAAATTTTATCTAAACTTATAAAATAATGCTTGAAAATTTGACAATGACAAATAGCTACAATAGTAACATCAAATATCTAATGATGGACGGTAAACAATTGACAGTTGAATTTAATAATGAAACATCAGGTATATGTTTTAATGGAACATGTGACAAGTTAAAACTTTCGCTCATCAGATCTGATAACAGCATGTATTTCAATTATCTCGAACAATTGTATCAAAAGTTGCTAGCGGAATTTAAAAACTTTCACAGCCCCATTAGCCAACAAAACTATACTAAACTCACAATTGATCTCGATCGGTCAAAGGTATATTTTATCAACAAAAAATATCCTCTGAACAAACCAGAAATGAAAGATCTGTTTGAGTCCCGTCGCTGTGTGAGTGGTAAAGTAAAATTTAGTATCTATAGTCGTGATAGTGAAATATTTTTAATATCAACAGTTGAAACATTAATCATTGGTAACGAGATATAAAATAATATCATTTTCATTCTAATGCTAGTTTAATTTCCACCTTGTTAACTGAAACATTCTAATGCACAGTTTAATTTTCATCCTGTTATCTTGTGGTAAAAACCCGTTTGCCGTCTTTAGAATAATTGTATTCCACACATGCGCTGTTCTAACAAATTAGTCACCTCTGTGTAAAGAGCTTATCGCATTCCAACACCTGTTGTTTTGTTTGGTTACAAAATACCTGTTTACAGGTAGTAGTAGGGGGAAAAAAGAGGTGGGGGAGGGTGAGTCAAAACCCTGTTTTATTTTGGAAAAAAAAGGGGGTGGGGTGGGGGATAATTTAGGACTATAATTTATACTTGTTTGGAGGGTAAAAAAACAAAGTGAGTTGAAAACCTGGTTTTCCTCTAGGGTGAGTTGAAAACCTGGTTTATTTTGGAAGAAAAGGGGGTGGGGTGGGGGATAATTTATACTTGTTTGGAGGGTAAAAAAACAAAGTGAGTTGAAAACCTGGTTTTCCTATACTACTCACATTCTACATTATATCATATTTTCAACGTTGTCTAATATTCCCCGAAATATAATAACCCTTATAAATATTGCAATTGGTGGAAACATGGAAAGATATTAAAATTGTAAATCAATTACGATGTGTGTGTCAATATTCGATTTTCAAGAAAGTATCCTTTTGGTGACTCTAAATTTTTAAGATGCAATCATTCAAAAGCGAACCATTTATAAACGTGTTCTCTACGAACGTTTCACTTACTTTTACTAAACTGAGATTGAATTTTGCATATGCTATTCTGTTTCGAATGACCTATAGCTCTATAGAAAAGTCTACAATAAAACATTACTCTGTTCATAAAACTGTTAAGAGAGAATTTTGAGTTGAAGATTCAGCATTTATTCAGAACAAAATGATAATGATGTTCGATAGAATCACACAAAAGTTCGTGTCCAACTTGACACAATCCATAAATAGAAATGTGCTGTTCTCAGTATAACTAACTTATCTTACGTAATCCTCTTGTCCAGAGCACGACTGACCCTTACCTAATGAACAATTTTGTCCTTGCCATCCACTTGAACAGATGCGTAAGTATGTACCGTTTGTACCCATTGCTTTTGCAAGGGTATTCGTCGCACTCTTCTATATTTGGAATAAACGAATATAATTTGAATTCCTGTCTGCATCACATAGAAGAGATGTTATTAAATATTGGTAAGAGCGATACAAAATAAAAAGAAATTTAGAATGACCAGCAAGTAGGAGAAAGTTTATTTCACGCAATGACTAACCGTTTGAGCCAGTTCACATAGCAACACCCATCTAATATGTTTAGAGAAAATTTATTAAGGATTTTAATTACATTGGGACTAAAGTTATGACAAAATTGGAGGCCTAAACAGATTGCTATTCATTAAACATTGGGGACATTCCAATATGTTAAGTGTACGTCGATCATGCCGTGCCATGATAAGGATAAAGTACATCGAGAAAGGTGTACAAAGAGAAACCTTTTGATCGGACTTTGCAAAATGAAATTTGCCTTTACAAACATTGTCTAGTACAGAACATTCCTTTCGTATCTTTTTAAGTTTGCTTGGTCAGTGAAATACTATTTCATCATGTGTGTGTGCATACTTAATGCAGACTGTAATTGGAATTATGGCATTCCATTCCTTAGAAATGGAATGTTATATCATCCTGTCGTTTTAATGAACTTGTTACAAAAATAATGACGTGTTTATGTTCAAGAATGTTGACATCATTTCTTTTGCCACGTGACATTTTTTAATAAATTCTCACGTTACGGCTAAAGACAGATGTATACAATTATACTTGTATAAGGTTCAGTGGATCCCATTTATTTTGCCTTCATCTTTACACAGTTCACTTGTCTTCTCTATTATAACATTACTACTAAACATTTCAAGGTATTTGGCTGATTTGTGTTTAAATCATAATCCATCATCAATGTTTCAAGTGTTTCCGCGGATGTGTCTCTTTTTCAGTTTTAAAACATGTTGTTGCAATGGATATTGCTGCTGTGGTATACATAAAACATTCCAGTCGCCTTCACATTGTTAATATATTTGCTTTTTACAAATAGTAACATATCAACAATCTAATATTTTATGGAGGTTATTGGCCGATTATTAACTTCAACTGAAAATGATGGATTTATAATCGAAGTTGGGAATTTAGTTTAGCAAACGTTTTTTGTAACACATGTGTCCCTAGTATTCATAATCTTTTGTGCATAAGCATTCTATTCTAAGATATTGTATTGCTGTATTTATTTCTATATAATTGTTATACTTTGTCACCAAACTGGAATAAACACACTTGTTTCCAATCCTTTTCATAAAACAACTCTCTATATTTCGGCCAGGGCTAATGATTATTTTCTGAAATACGAAGATACAAAGAAATCAAAGATGCTAGTGTAATAGTCATGTGCAGTGTCAATATACTAATTTAAATTTAATCCGACTTAGAATGTCATAAATGGTAAAATATTAGGACAATTACCAACCAAAAGTAACATATCATACTCTTTCATTTATATCGTACTATCGAGTAGTGGTAATAATGTGCAGATTTATTAATTGGTCTGAAACAAAGTTAAGTCAGTTTCTAATAAGAATCTTTTGTAGTCTACAGGATGGGACTGTTGTCTTACTTTGCATCACAGATAGCAACTCTTAAAAATTTGCACTTGGTTGAAATATGGAAAGAGGTCAACGTTGTAAATCAATTACGATGCATGTGTCAAGGCAAGAACATATGCGAAGATTTTAATTCTGAATCAGCTGGAATCATCACAAAATGCAGTTACGTTCATGATTGCCTTATTTGGAAGAAGGGTATCTCAAGTTTGAATAAGCCAAATAACTATTAAGGTCTGCTGTTCAATGTATCCACTCCAATTATCAATGTGTTACACTCAATTGAACCATATGATTATCCCGCCAAGTCTGCAATCGTAGGCATGAGTGAGGGTTTTTAATATGCCAGATAATTTCCAATGCCACAATCTCTGGAATGTACAAAGAATCTAGCAGGTAGCAAACAGTTAAGTATCTTGTCAAAACGTTAACAAAAAATGTTGGTATCATTTAGGTTCATTTTCTCTCCATCACTACCCCAGTTTATATGTATAAAATCAATCTTCTTGACATGCTCGAGGACAACTTGTTTGGAGAAATAGACTTGTCGTACTCAGTAATTAGTAGCATTGATAATATAATTGACGGGGAAAACGTTCCTTGACTTATGTACGGTTACATAATTCCATTTAAAGTTGTACACTAAAAGGCTTGGTTCTTGGATTATAAGGCCTATATAACACAACTTTATACCCATACTTATGAATCCATCCTAATAGGGCCTTTTGGTGTACAACACATAGACTAATGTTTCATGTTCAGTCTCATTGATTTTGGATATCGCACGATTCTAAAATTACTCAATGATTTAGCTACCAAATAATAAATCAGGTTTTCTGTAACTTTAAGATGATTACACGGTCATAGACGCAACTACTGCATATGTTGACTGCATGGTGGTACTTTTGCTTCTAATATATGCTAAATTAAATATTCCAATTCCTCTTCATAAACAAATTGGGAGACAATCCAATTTCTTGAGGGTCTGTCGGTTGTGTTGTACCCAGATAACGTTAAAGCAAATCGGGAATGGTGTACAAAGAGAAACCACTTGAGCTTACATTGCAACATGAAATTTTCCTTTACCAATATTGTGTAGTACAGAATATTTCTTTCGTATCTTTGTAAGTTGATTAAGTGAGTAAAACTATTTCATATTGTGCATGTGTATAACTAATGCAGACTTTAACTGGAATTGTGGAATTCCATTCTTTAGAAAAGGAATAGTATGTGATCATTTCGCTTTAATGAACTTGCTGTGGCTGATAACTTTAGTCTTTATACTAATGCATCTTTCATTCATGACTTTGATGCCTAATTTCAAAGACAATGATGTGCAGGTAAGTGACCTAACGGTGCATCCATTCATAATAAGCGTTCATACACGGCTTTTCTGGAACAGTACCATTTTCTTGCTGCTGTGCTTTGGGATGGTAATTAGACTTCCCTAAATCAATTTTAGCTTTGACAATCAGCCAACGCTAGCTGTAATTAGCAAGGCAAGTATAAAATGCCTTCTTATTATGAGACGCATTCAGAGACTCAAACAAAATTCTATGACTAACAGCTGTGTTGTGATTGCCCTGTACTTTCCAGGCGCAAGCTATTTAACTATTCCGCTTACACTGGCCCGAGTTCGGTTGCTTGCGCCAGAAAGATTTAAGACCCAAGTAATATGCCCATGCTTGTGCGAGATTTTTTATTGGTTGGCATCATGAACTATCCACGGACTGCTGCCATCAGCAATACTTCACACATATTTACCAATATGGCCTTCATCAGTTCCTCAACTCCATGTTTTAACCGGCAAATACAAAGGATCTGGTCATTCTCGAATTTCGGATATTCGTTTTCATTAGACGGAAGATTGTTATGCAGTGCAACAATAACGTTACAGCCCAATAAAATATGCTTGCGTGGATTTCATCTGGCATATGCAAGTTGTATAGTTTTCAACAAGCTTAAAACCAAATGAACATCGTTGCTTTGGGTCTTTTTCAATAGTGTATGAGTAGAGAATCCTTTGTAACCTACTCGTCTAGGACCATGGTATACAGAATAGCATTGTTTGCCTTTTACGGCGTAAGAAAGTTCTTTGCAAAATTATTAGCAATAGTGGTTTATTGCCTTGTTACGTTTCATTTTATTGCATATTGATTATTTGTATCAATATAATTCTGTATTATGGCGATATAATACAATATGTAATAATTACAAGTGTATGTGAATAAAATGTCTTTACATGAATCTGAATATAAAGCATCACATATAGATATCATCAAGACGTATAAATCTTTTATCAGTTTTCACCTTGTTAGGACATTTAACAGCGGCATGGGTAGATACCATTGAGTTTTTTTAACATGATATTGTTTGCACGTATAACACAAATTTCGGTGCTTTAATGCAGTGATTTAACAAATTACATTGTGCGACTCAAGTATTAACTATTTCGATCGCCTTACCCTTTTACATTTGCTTATGAATGTGCTATTCTCATTATGACTAAATAATCAGACAAAAATCTTCTTGTCACGACTGACCCTTACCTATTGAACAATTTTGTCCTTGCCATCCACGTGAGCAGTTGCATAAGAATGAACCGTCAGTATTTGTACACGCCCCATTGTTCTTGCAAGGGTAATCGTTGCACTCATCTATGTCTGAAAAAACCAAAATAATTTGAGTGCCTTTCTGCAATACGTATAAGAGATTTTATTGATTATTTATAACAATAGTGTAAAACATATGACCGGATACGACGCGGAAGACTCGTAAGTCCGGTCCACATATCTGGCATAGTGTTATTGTTTTAGTATGGAATGCTTATTTTGGTTCATGATACGTATAACCAGAGTGAAGTAAACATAGATCACATCCGGCTCCTATATCAAATAATTTGGACATTCCTAAATTAAAGAAAACAAATATAACACATTCCACATAAGATCTGCGAAATATTCTTCATTTATGAACATCTGAGGATTATACTTAAATGTATAAGGAAGAGACTGGTGTGCCAAAGATCAGTAGCATGCACCATTGTTGTAAACAATCGTTTCAAATCTCCATTATTTCAATTCAAATTACCAAAAATTTCAAACAAATTAATCTGGCATATCGTTATTATTTGTTATCAGTTGTATTCAGGATCGGAGAGATTTATGGCCATTTAATAGTCTTCACATTAAATATATATATTTTTCCACTGTGTACATTACATTACTTCAAGAACAGGGATTGGTGCTTTAAGATAAGTTCATTTCGTTTGGGAAATATGTTAATGTGTCTTCTTGACCTCGGAAGCTGTAAGAAGAAATCATGTTGACAAACTGATAGGATGAGTTCAGGTCATGGGATTCCCACTTCCCTAGGAAAACCGTATAATCTAATTTTCCTGATTGACTATCTGCTCAAATTCATGTCCTTCTGTGTCAAAGTTGATCATCAAAAAATGTTTGACGGGTTCGAAACTCATCCGGTTGTGCATTACGTCTTAGCTTTTCATTTGACGGACCATGTACTGACAATGAGTATTTCCAAGAATAAATATCAGTATTTGAGGATACAAATAATTGTTTCGAATGCATATGAGACGGTACCTCCTATTTATTTGAATTATTCACTGGTTTTTACAGCGTGTTCATGCTTTACTAATTAGTATAAATTTTGTAATTCTTGTGAACAATTGTTGATACCTCAATATTATTGACTCATCAGCACAAATTGTTAACCTTTATTTGGAATACCAATGGAACTCATTTTGTAGCACAACGTTTGTTTGGACTTCTGCAATACCTTTAGGACTATGTAGTATTTATTTCATCATAATTAAGTTATTTGTAAGTTCCAAGATTCTATTTTAGGCAACATTTGGTTTGTTAGTTTAAAAACGTTTCTGGTTTCTAAACTTTCCTGTACTTTAGCTGAAAATTATAGAGTAGTAACAATACATGTGACAGATGTAATGCATTGGAAACGACCAGAATCACCATTTTCTGGACTGAGATACTTTACCGTTCCTATGAATTATTTAGTTGTCTATCAAGTGTGAGCACTATCAAATGAAATTCGTGTTGTGGGCTAAAAGAGATATCATGTCTGTTTGCTACCCAATGCATTTGGAATTAGTATGGAAAGCAGAGGTGCTGTATTCTTCGGCTTGAATGGGTTCATACAACGTCGCGGAGGTGAGATAAACAAGTTTTGTTGAGTATGCTAAATTGTTTTAACATAATAATGTCTTTTTGTGGCACTATGACGTAGTAGAGTAGATACTAGTGCTTGGAGCGTGGATGCATCGATAACGTCATGTTGCGAAGTGGTAGGGGGAAGACAGAGTTGGTGTTGAGCAGTTCATGCGCTGCACAAGTTTTCAGCAGTTTGAAGCCATTGCTGTTGCAGCTGACAATCCCATTTTTTCATCACTCCTTTCCATGAGATGTGAACTGCGTCAATCCGGGCGTTAAAATCGACAAGGATGATGAGTTTATCTGTTCTGGACACGGCCGCAATAGTTTCTCGTAAAACTTGTCCTTCATCTTATCGGGGTTTGTCATTGTTGGGGCGTTGGCTCTGACTAATGTGGCATAACGCGTTATTGGGAGTGGCAGTTGAACGGTCATCAGACGATTGTTGATGCCTTTAGGTGGGCCGACTATCATGTTGACCAGTTATGACTTGATGGCACACCCAACTCTATCCTCACAATTTTTTTTCTCGCTTGGTCCAATCCAAAAGAAGGTGTAGCCGGCATTTACCTCTCACTGTTGACTAACGTCGGTACGTCGGTTCTCTTTGAGTGCTGCAATCTGGACTTTGTATCTGGCTAGCTCTGGCAATCAAGTCAGTATGTTTTTCAGTGCTTTTAGTCCCGGCGTGATCCAAGGGTGTGCACACGTTCCATGTGCCTAGGGTGAGAGTTGTCACCTTGATGTTTCTTTGTTTTCTTACCGCTGAAGTGTGATCACCGCCAGCCGTGGGAAGCTGGCCAGGGTAAAATGACGTAGACAATGTTTGGGACACCTTTTATTGCTATGGAGGCCAGCAGTGTAGTCCTAAATATGGCTGCTCTGACGCACAGTTGGCTCCCTAACTCCCATGTACTTCGGTCACAGGAAGACGACCCTATGTCCCGTGCCGTCTGCGTGCTACGGCTACCAGTAAATCCACACCTACGGCTTCGCCCATTCCCCTTCGCCGAGGGACTTTCAGGATCATGGATTGGAATAATGGTCTGGTAAATTCATGACTTGCACGTGTGAATTGCATTTCAGTGAGGTAGAGTCGACCTCACTCTCTCGTCTCTCGTCCTCGTCCAGTGGCAAGAGAGATTCTAGACGGCTAGAGATAGCTGGGATGCAGTGGATAGCCAGCAGTGTCTAAATTGTCTACTATGTCCTAGTCGCGTTCCACATCGCTTGATGTAACCGCCTTTATGTCCGTTGGCCACATGGTTGTCTCTTCTCGCAGTCCGCTGGGTCCAGTCTTTACATATTTAGGTTGACAGACCTAGATTACCGAGTCTTTGAGACCCATCTGCTACCCTCAACCTGTTTAACCGGCCAGTCGAAGCCTTTGCCTGTCATGTTGCTGCTGCGCACGCTACAGCTACTGGGAGTCACAGGTGAGAATTGAGTGACAGTTGGGGACCAAAGGTAGACTAACTACCATATGGGAGTACGACTGCTAGCCCACGAGAGGCACTACCCCTCCCTGAGCACTCCATACGTCCCTGATTACTTATCACACCTTCATTCGTGCAGATTTCGTTGGTTTGTATAAGTGACAAACAAGGAACGAAAAATATGCATATGCCTGAGTAAGATTCAGAGCCAAACATCTATGGGATGCCACCATCAGCTCTGGAACACATATCTTACCAATCTGGATTGCATCACTTTCTAAACTTCATTGTTATGACTGAGAGAGACAACATTTATGGTCTTTTTCTGGAGACTTCTTCCAAATGCAGTCCACTTTTATGGAGTACAAAATGACGATATAACACGAATAAATATTAAGCCCAGCACATATATCTCCGTTTTCAGTGGTGAATGTACAGTGTTCTCTTTCTATGATGCTTGTATGGTGTGGATCATATGACTTTATCTAGGGAATGCCTACACAATAGCATATATGCCACTTGTGTGAGGCG
>JAEAOA010001883.1:225000-292500 GCA_016746295.1 Potamilus streckersoni | reverse complement strand
TTTATACTCGCCCAAGCAAATAGGTTTATATAGTAAAAATAATAATACTGCTTATGTTCCTTTATTAAAAAAATAATTATTTCGTAAACCGTCAAAAGGTTGAATGTTGAAAAATTAACTTGAAAAGAATATTGTTTAAATAATAAATCGAATGCAAATATTCTGCGTATCTAATGTTTGGTAAGATTGATCTGATTCTTAACTTTCATACGTACTTTTATATTGATTCGTTATAAACATTGAACCAATACTGAAGTAATTCTCACATTATATTTGTGAAAACTGCTGTTCTAAACAACAAACTTCCTTTAGAGTAAATAAAATTATATACACCTCAGCTACATTTAAACTTAGATAACAAACCAATTAAAACAGCTATTCATCAGATAAACTTCATACGTTGCAGAGTAGTTCAAACTAATTAATATAACATAGCAGTTCGAGAACAAATACAACAATAACCGTATTATGCCCTTTCTTGTGTGCACGTGAGGGACCGTTTATATTGCTGTACAATTTATTATTATCATTAAAGATAATGTTCATCCTATGGAATATTTATATGTAGTCAGAATATGAGGAACATATTTATCCTTGTAATCCATTTCGTGATGTGGTGACGTGTACATGGGGAGGTTGTACAAAAGGTAACGTGTAGCATGACAGTTAAAAAAATGATACGTATGACAACTAATTCTCAATAACAGACGATGAAATTTTAAAGCATCTCTCCCTCATTAGCGTCATGGGCAATTTTCAATATATATATATATATATATATATATATATATATATATATATATATATATATATATATATGTTCATAATTTGGAAATTGTTTAAATCTACACAAAGGTCATTAACACATATGCACTTATTGTTTATAGCATAATAAAATGAAATGAAATTAATGCCTAATTTGACTCATGTTCTCATCTTTAAATTCTGTCCACATTACACATTTCCATAGTGGTTGAGGAACAGCTGGTGGGAAACACAAGATGCACAGAGGAATACGTTTCACAATCACATTCTATCTTTTGTATACGTACCAAGAGACGCAGATTCAGTTGAATGTAAATAAAAATCGAAGCTGTATACGAGATTGGATGGACCAACATAGACCAGGTTACTTCCATCTGTTTCCATTCTCATCACGGACCATCTAGAGATTAAACTTAGAATCGTGAAATATGAAACAGAAATAATCAAATAAAACTGATATCTATGAAAGTAATCTTAATAATATTAACGACTTGAAGGATGATATGGAAATCTCTATGATGACTGGATTCTTTTTTTATATTGCACGGATTTTATTCATGATATTAATGATTTTAATTAACTATGCAATGCTTGATATTAAAATCGGCCATACAAAATTATTTACAGGAGTGAAGCTTCGATCCGTAATATATATGAAAACAATTATTTTCTGTAACAAATCAGCAATAATAACGACACAAAAATGAATCTGCAAGATCAAACAGGGTCACATACTTCTGCCGATATCCTGTCATGTAGAGGTGGGATTGGTATAAAGCAATTTTGTAGAAAGATGTGCCTTGTTCATGATAAATAGGTTGTCGATTGGTACCGTCCACATTGGCTCGCTCTATCATATAAGTAGAATAGTCACACCAGTACAAAACGCCCGCTGCAAAGTATTTAGAAAGCATATTAGCTTTGCTTTATATATACATGTGTTGATCTTTATGTTGTTTTAATGTCAAAATTAGTCTCTATTATGTATCTGTTGATTTTATCGAATATATTAGGGCGTTTCCGTTCAATGTTAAGGTGTTTAAATTAGCAACTTTACAACGCTTAAATCATATATTGCTTGAATGATTATCAGAATTGCCTTAAGATGAAAACTTTGAAATGGAGTTTAGAACACATACCAACTATAATGTAGAACTGAGAAAGAAACATGTTATCTCAAAATGATTGGTTTAAAAATTAGATAAGATGCCTAAAATTCTTCTATTTTATATACGCAAAAATTTTCAATTTATGTTCTATCAAACATTTTATGTTCACATAAAGTAGTGTATTTGTACACTGAATGGAAATAGAATTTCCAATCTATAACCAAATCGCTCCAAATGGTTATGCGTAAGCATATAGGACATTTGTTGTTTTAGTTTCTATGTATGTGCTTTAAAGTGGAGATGTTTCATCCCATGAAAAAAAACTTATCCTGATATATAGATCTGGTATACTGTGATGTTAGATGCATTAGAGAGAACGTTTGACATACTGATCAATTGAAATACTTTCATCCTCTTGAAAGATGGTATATAATCACTAGGAAACATCTATGCATCCATATTTTAATTATAATGTGTGATTCATCAATTATATAACTTGCCGTCTAATATATGACAAGTAGAACGAAAAATACACAGAACCAAAATTAACATTATTGTATGTGTTTAAACCTATATACTTTAAAAATATTTGGAATTCATTTACTAGCAAATCCATCGGAATCTGAACACACCTTTATGACGGCGATATTTACCATTATTGCCTTTTATATGAAATACTTCACACTTATACTTAAAAGAAAATTGTTTCGTCATGCAAGTTAAATCACTTGTATAAAATTAGTCATCTTTAGTGGAAAATTTAAATGTAAAAAAACTCTATTCACCAGACCCAATGGCGACCAGTACTTTTCTGAAATCATTGATGATGCATATTTTATCCAAAATCATTATTCTACTTTCCTGTATGTATCAAGTGATTGTGTACTATTGCTGAAATGGAATCAGTAAATGGAGACAATTAAATTATCACCAAAGACTAAAAGCTATGTACTAACATGAAAACTACGACAACAGAGTAGCTCAAAAGAGGTGACGACGACGTCTAAAAACATGTATTACGTCTGCAGTGGACGATGATAATGACGGTATGGGTCATTTAGCTTCTACATAATCTGGCAACGTTATTGAGCCCAAGAAACAGTGACTAGTTCCACCTTTATCTTTTCCAGGTAGAAGTATTTTGCAAAGCCTGATTTGCTAAATCTCAAGTTTGGTTAAAAGCTTATGTTTTATTGCCTTAGAGTCTATAGCTCTAACCTAATACTCAGGCAATATGGCTGTGACTACCAATAACTTTATAGTAATGGAATGAACATAATAGTGTCTTCCAGGACGGAAATCATTACCTTCAGGAGTAGTAGGTTGAAGGACATTTTTGGCAACGTTCCTCGTCTTCTACTGTAATTGTCGCAAATTTTAGCTATGATGGCTGTTTGAAATAAATACACAAAGCTTGGAAATCACGTCTTTAGACGTTGACGCTAATACTCCTTACATAATATTTGTGCATATAGATCCATGTGTATTAGCAATGCATTAAATCTGTAAATTTATAATGACAAAGTTCTGTATCTGCTATTAATTGGACGTATGTTCTCAGGATTATTAACTAAGCTGAAGCACGCAATAATTTGAGGGCTTTATATGATAAAAACACCAACTGGATTGAAAGTTGTGTGCAACGTGCACAGAGCATAACAGTTATTACACATAATTGGATGCTTAAAATTCAAGCCATTTTCAGTGTTTGCAACACGCACCAAAATACAAAATTTAGTACAATGCAACACAGAAGTTGTTGGAAATAAATGCAATATCTTCTTTGTGTGTTTCTTCTAGCTCATTTGTTCATTACTAGAAAGGGAGGGCATCTAAGAAAGAGAGACATAGAAGTAATTAGAAGCAGACGTTGTATTGATCTGTTGTTGTATTACAACTTTGAGACCATTATGACATTAATTCTGTTTAAATGCATTAACCAGTTAGCACATTAGATTTGTACCTGGTATTTTTTTAAAAAAAGAACAGATACCGTTCATTATCTTTGGATAATCAAGGACAAGTAATATAGCAATAAAGGCGAGTATGAAATTTTAAATTATGAAAATATGTTATCCATATTTGCAGCATACAAACTGGATTATATGAAAATGAATAATCTGTCTGTAAGCTCTGCTTGGTATTACGAAACGTACAGTAATGTTTGTCCTCCCAACCTAATATAGGGTTTAAATTGAGTCTTACACATAGATGAGAAACATTTATTAAATGCAGCATGGGTTTAAGTAAATGCTTATTTAGCCTTTCATTAATAATGATCCACCAAGAACGAAAAGAAAGAAAGTAGAGATCTCCAAGATTTGCGTCTAAAATTAAGCACGCAAGAAAAACGTCTGCTATTTTTATTGAACGCTGAAAATGCTTTAAGAGAATATAAAGAAGGCATCTAGAAAGAACAGTTTTTTGATCATTGGTGGTCCTTGCCTATAGAAATGCAAGCATGAAGGAGCATTGAAACAAGTTTGTAATAAGTTTTCCATAATTTGTTTGTATTCTAGAAGTAAAGTAATTTCTTTGTTGCGAATAAATAATGATACAAGCTTTTCAGCGAAAAGGTTATTGCAGAAAAAGTATCAAATCTCTTCATTCGTTATATAAATAGTTAAAGGTTGCGGAAATTTGTTTCAAGTGTTATACACATTAGCAATGGTGTAGACATTGTAGGAATGTTCAACCGTTGAAACATTTTTATTCGAGTTGCCACATTCATCGAGGCAGATAGAGAATTAAAAAGACGTTTTAATTGATGAAATTAAATAATTAAATGAATTAAATAATTTAATTAATTTAAATAATTTGCCTTCACATTGTTTTAGATAAAGGCATATGATTAGAGCACATATACGGTAAACAAATTGGATATCATTGTAGAGTCTTTTGTAGGTATATATCAGAAATTTTTTAACACCACGGCTCATCAGTACAATATCAAAACTAAACTGAAACTAGACATCCAAAGAATCCAGTGATATCTGATGTAAACGTTTACATATGCGACATATTCAGCTAACCAATAAAGCACCTTTGACTGATCACTTTCTGTTTCTAGGCATTTCCGCTTCATTAACAAATTATCCTTTCTTATGGCAAACTATCATGCGTTTAATTACTGCAGGGACACTAAAAGAAACAGTACATCGAGTGTTTTACTCTTATTTGTTGTGCAATATATACTTTTAGTTATTGTGTTGGCGTGCAAAAATAGGTCTCTTAATAGACTAAGCGTAAAGATCTGTATAAAAGTCGTACCGAACAAGAACTCAATTAAATCTGAATCGTAATAGTAATATTATTCACTAAAATCAATCAAATTTTATCGCATTTGAATCAGACTGAATATTTTCTTTGCTTCATGACAAGGTTCCTTTTTCATATTGTGAAATATATTTCAGCTCTGATAGGTAGCCACATTTTGAAGGTTCACACGATTTTACAGGAATGTTAGAAAAAATTATTTCATTACGCTAAACATCAAAAGTTCATTTCAATTTCAACGGAGCGAAATAAGACATAAATAAAACAACAAACCTCGAATATCTATCGTCAGACCATAAGGATTTACAAGTCCAGAATTGAACAACTCTTGTCGGTTTGTGCTATCATAGTTCGACTTTTCGATCTTAGCGTTAATACCAAAAATAGTCCAATATATAGTTCTGAAAAGAAATGAAGTCATGATTATCGAGCGGCCAGATAGCTCATTAAGATTCCTAACTAACAAAATATTAGGCATTTGTTTATTGAATGATATGGACTAATTACAATGTGGTCTATAAATAGTCAACAATTACTATACATGCATCGCCTGATGAATTACCTAACTGTATATGTATTTATTGTAACCAGAAACGACCTAGAATATTATACCATTTTTGAAACAAATGTCGTTTGTTCCTTGTGCAAAATTATTAACATTCGTGATATCGAAATATGTTTACTCATAAAAAGCGAAACTGAAAATGTCCAGGAGATTCCGAACCATTCTCTATCTGTTATCTCGAGTTTCCAACATTTAAGTCCGATACGATATTTGTCCAATACAGATGTTACGTTTCATCTGTTATTGTTATCAATGTATTTAAATAAAGTAGTGAATCTATTTGAAACATAACGACCGAGTTGGTCTTGAATGTAACAATTGTGAAGACGTTTTGGGTATATATGTGGATGGGGTTGCATGCTGTATCATACAGAAAGGAATTATGATTCTGCAGTTGTTTGATGGATATTACATATTTGTGTGTCAAATAACGTTGTAAGAAGTGAACGTTTGTACAAAATACCATGACGCAAAAAGACCAATTCAGAATGACACTTGAAGAGAATATGGTACAAATACACAAGTTATGAAAGTGATCCAAAAGCCATATAAAGGAAATTGTCCATTGACTTTACACCGGTGTTTTGAGAGGGGAGTTTAGAAATTTAAGGTCTCAGCAGTTTTAAAATGGCTTTTCACTTAATCTCATAAGGACGATTGAAGAGGTTTACAATACATTTATAGAGGCTACATACATAACAATTGAGTCAGATTCACTGTATTTACATATTTCCTTGTCAGCCTAAATGAGTCAACCTGATAGAGAAGAAATAGCCGTACCCATTTATTGGATCTACTGCAATGGCCCATGGGTAATCTGCGCTATAGCTGATGACTATTTTTTCCATAGCACCATCCAAACTAAGAGCAGCAATTATTCGATTTGCACTATCTGTATAAAATAACACTCTTGACAGCGCATCCACGGCAATTCCGACAGGATTAGCAGCTGCAATGAAGCAAAACCATTATTCCATCAAAATAATATGAACATAAGTTAATAAAGAAGATCTTATGTTACAAATAGTTAGCACCTGCTGCATATAGAATGCATAGCAGCATTAGTGTAGAATATGTACACTCGCAGGTCAAGAAACAATAGTCCATTACTAAATATTATAGTAATTTGAGAATATCTTATAGAGAAAAAATATCTAATAGCAGAATTTAAACAATTTGCAACAATATGAATATGCAATGTGTAAATGTAGCTACGAAAAGGCTCAAATATTTACACTAGTACCTGAGTATGTTATCATAATATTCACCGTTTGCATAATAATAATACCCACTTGTTATATATTGAAATAGTGCTGCATGGGGTCTATGATACGTGCATTTAAGTTTCAAGAAAATCATTTAGTTTGCACATTTAATGGGTTTAGAAGACCTGATATTAAGAAAATGCAATGACATCCATCCGTAAACAAAATGACATGTTCATAAAAATTCAATACATTGCAGAAAATGTTATAAACATTATTTATAAAACATCTTTGCATAAAGTGCCAGTAAAAACTCACATCTTCTTAACTGCCGTATGGTCCTTTGGATACCTCCATGTATGGATACTGACAAAATCTGTCGAAATCGCATATCGGTCCAGTATATTAACTTATCTATTGGGTTATAAGTGATGGCATAAGGATTGAACATGTTTGTGTGTGCAACTATGACATATCTGTAGTTGGGTATATCCATGAGGGAAATCTCTCTGTTGTACTGATCCATAATTAGAAGCAAATTTTCAGGAAAAGTGTCTGTATAAAAAACAAAAATAATTACATGCTATGGGAACTTCAATCATATAAATAAAAAGCAGACTATTATACAATATACGTATGCCAGGTAGAATCTGATTCTTGGCTCTGTCCACCTGCTTTGGATATCATCAAAACATGTTTCTAGGAATAATTGTATTGGTTCATTTTGTATTCGATAAAGTCAGATCTAATGCTATGATATAGCAGTAGTAATAACATTGAGTTATGCTGCTCTCACACTTTTTTTGGAGCAATCAATATGTTAACGTCATTTCCATTATCTCTCGAACAAAACATTCACACTACATACGAAAACATAGTGTGATGAAACCATCTGATAGAGCCTTCACCCAGCAACATGACAAAATATGTAAACAAGGGCACCACTAAAGGATGCAGGTTATATAGAAAACCTGAATTCGGGACGAGAGATCTGTGATGGTTTCACATGGCAAGAAGAACATTGTTGCTCAATAATGATCACACCACACGCACTCAAAAGAGTTTCTCAGATATTCGCACGGCTATTCCAGCAGAAAAATATTCATTTTGATGTACTGGAATGCGAATTGCGACTGACGTAACAATTACATATTTGGACATGGTTCGCTTAGTTTTGATAACACACCTTAGCATATCATCCTTCTTGAGCACAAATACCTTAAACAACATATATAATAGTATACAAGTGTAAATTACACATTATAGGTGTTACAAAAGAAACCTTAGAAAAGTATATGGCAAACTGATAGTTAATCATATCTATCATTTCAATATGAAATATTACTCATATCTTACAGACTCACGAAATTCATAAACTTGCAATTATTTGATTTTTGTTATCTAACATTATCAGCTATAGTACAGAATTTATATATCCACCAAACCGATGAAAGTGGTACAAAAGCTTGTTAGGTATCATGTGGTTGTTTGTATCATTCATTTCATATCATTTTAAACAAAATTACTAATTTCACTTCAGATGAATGTCATGTATCCGTGCTATGCCAGTGTAATGAACATTATAATAAATGATAAAATTAGTACATTTATAACACAAAACTAAACAAAGAAAATATACGTTAGTGTTTTAGTATAAACCTGAGAGATAGCGCATTTCTTCATATACATGCTTGACAATCCACAGCATATGTTAATAACAATTTATATTCATGTGGACATATAAGGTAAGACTCTTGTGATAGTTATACCTTAACAGCTATCATAAGCAGTATAAAGAGCTCTTAATTTCAAGTTGTCCCTAAGTTCTCCAACAGAATTATCGGCAAACTTTAACATTAAAGTACTTCATGTGTAAAAAATGACAAGATGATATTACACACATATTCCGAGCATAGGCAAATTGGAATTTCAATACCAAAACTGTTTCTTATACAAAACAATAAGTGTTTTCTTTTTTGTGGCTTGTCTTTGTATACTCATGTGGTAATTTGATCCTTTCTAAATTAGTCATATACTGTAACTTTTTTAGAAACTTTACTTGAAGACTTCACTTTGAAAACAGATTTGATAAAATGTGAGATTATGAAACAGTATTACAGGATCATCGTCTTACTTAAATTACGTAATATAAAGGAACAAAACCAACACGTTTTATAAAGTTAAACACACGACGATTTGACTGTAAGGGCCAATGATGTCGTGACGTGACAACAACCTTTGAATGAATCGCATGTGCTCGTGTGATCTCGCTGCAACCAATTTTATATCTGTGTGCAAAGATATTATTTTCAAGCACTTTGTATTTCCAGTTATCAAATAATTTGAATGCATAATTTTATCCAAACCAAACTGATCAGAGCAATACAAATGATTCTGCTTTGCGATCTTACATCACGAAATAATTTTTTCTAGATTATAAAACCCTCGAATAGTCACGATTTTTATTTTCTCTGGCTAATATGATTTAATAGAACGTTTTACTCCTAGAACAATATATTGCTAAAATTATAATAAACATGTGGCAGATATCAGGTTTGCAAGATATTCATTGTGAGAAATTCTAATAATCATGAACAAAACCCGATTAAATATTTAATAAGTATTTATGATGATCCTATTATTAGCCCATAATCAAACAAATAATATTAGCTATTTAGAATTTGTTTACAAAAATACAAAAATATGTGCTTTTCTGCTGGATTGCAAACATATGTACATATGACTGAATGATAATTAAGATAATGATGGCGTATTTTGAAGTTCATAACATTTTCTATATGTATTCCTTTTAAGGGATAAGCCACTGTTCTATACCATTTATAAATAGCTATGTTGGACAATTTATGTGTGCATATTTACATACTTTTGATTATTAATTAAGTGAATACAAACTAAGCAGCACATGATGACATATTGCTCAAAGTGCTGATTTTTGTCTCTGGTAAGGAATGTTTCCAACGTTTAAATCCAGAAATTGACTTTAATGATCAGTGCCTACAACACTCTAAATGAAGACAAAGTGAACAATAGCATCCATTGAGTTTAGGATGTTAATTTCTATGTAATGTCAGGAACAAATGAAATCACACATTCCAAAATAGCAAAGGGCAAAGACGTCACATGGTGATGATGACATATTAGCGAACAAATGGGTGTAACGTTGAATCCTAACCTGTGATAAGCGCTGGTGTTATCTGCCAAGGAACATTGACTCATTTTCTCAGGTATTAACGCTCTAGTTTTGTGGTTTTATTTCTGTGAAGTAAAGTACTAAACGAAACTGAAGCCGATGCCAATGCTGACTACTATTGTTGGCCATAGGCCGATTTGACCGATCTGGTCTAATCGGGCCCTGCGCGTCCACAGGGATCATGCGCGTTAGTAAGTCCCACAATATATTTATAGGAAGAAAGTAAGTTTAGGGCGTTGGAAAACGTTTAAATTTCAGTATCACATAAAACTTTAATAAACGTTTATTTACAAACTGCCATGACCACATGTCCTTCGTCTTAGCTTTCTTTACAACTTAACTCTTGGTATAAAATGGCAGATGCGAAATCTTCTTGGTGTTGCTTTGATAACGATAGATAGTTATTACGCATGAAAACCTCAAAAAACACTTTAATAGTAAATAGCATAAAATACATTAGTCACACAAAATCAAAGCACAACTTGAATACTTTTACACACTGAGTATGTATGTATATATATATATATATATATATATATATATATATATATATATATATATATATATATATATATATATATATATATATATAATCTCTCTAGATTTTTTCTCTTTCTTTTTTCTAGTTGCACACACACGCATAGACACACGCACGCGCGCACACACACACACATACACACACACACACATATATATATATATATATATATATATATATATATATATATATATATATATATATATATATATATATATATATATATATATATAAAACTCAATTAATCTACGTATCAAGGTTGCCTTTACAAAGAGTTACCATGTTCATTAAACGCTGGATGGTTGAGATGAACTTTTTATATCAAAAGACCTCAATTTATTTTGATAAAGCCCTTCTGAATGTGCGAAAGCAAATTTGCTTTTAACTCCTTTCAATGTGGAATTTTCCAAGATCCCTTTAAAATCTTAATCTTGATGATATTTGCAGTTTAATTTCGCCAAAATAGTCATCGATTCTTGGTTTTGGAAATTATTATTTTGGCGACTTTATTACTTTTTATAAAGTCAGTACACTAATAAGTATATATAATTAAATTGCTTGTGTGTTAGTTTTAAAATTCTTGTGTATTTTAATTTTGTTTCATTAAATTTTATTCCAATGATTATTGAAAGTATTGGAGATTCTTTTTCAGTAATTCAGTAATTTCGTTTAGTAAATATTGTTTATTTAAGGCATAAACGTGTTGCATAAGAATTATGTTAATTCCCCTAGTTCGTCTTGGGTTGTCAAGAATGTAAAAAGGTAGTTAAAATGATTTGTCAACCGCATTGTTGGCCTAGTGGTTAGAGCGTCCGTTTTGGATGTGGGAGGTCGTGGGTTCGAATCTCGGTCGAGTTATACCAAAGACTATAAAAACGGTACTAACAGCTACCTCTCTTCATGAATCAATCATCAAATAAAAATTACTCCAAATAAGTAGCAAGGTCTTATATTAAGATTGAAATTACATCTTGCATCAAACATATTTATACCTAAATTATAATACATTCGGATGAGCCAAACGTAAAACGTAAAATATATTTATATTAACAATTGTGTTAACCTTGTTGTCCAATTGCCTTTAAATCGTTTCCTTTTCATATTTAGCTAAGTTCTGAAGCATTAAAATAAATAGAAGCTTGTTACTGCAGATGGGTTTTATAAGAGTTCGAATTTATTTTCAGGCAAGTAAGTTTATACCAGTTTCGAGATGAAGAAACAAAATTACAAATAGCCATCCAAACATTTATTACTTCTCACTAATGAGAAACTAATTTAAAATATTATTTTCAGTATAATTACATTTTATAAAGCTTTTACTTCTGGTATGGTGTTTTACAAAATTTTGCTCTTTAATTCAATTTAAAACAGCAATACAATTCAAAATTATTTTCATGGTGACGGGAACTCTCCTTTTAGAGTTATATTAGATATTATTAGTTATTATTAGTTTTATGTGTTCCATTATTACCCTGCAGTAAAATAGAACAAATGTTGTTTATATGCATATAAATGGAGGAGGGCTATATCATCGAGGTCGCAAGTTTTCAGTTTCTGAATGTTAGCAGAAATTATACAGATACAACTGTTTTAATGTTGAAAGAAATAATATAAATATTTATTGTGAATAAATCAAATTAGAAACAAAATATAATATCCGAATGAGTATTGAAAGTCGGCAGATTGTTCCCCTTGCTATTTGCCATGCGACGAACAATACATTGCCTCCTTCTCAAACAATTAATTTGTTCATGTATCATTCGAAACTAACATTTTATTTCCATTGTATGTTGATTCACTCATAAGGTAGATATAAATTTATCATTTGTCCATGAGCTTTAACGTTTAAAGCACTGGTTTTGACACTTCCGATAATTATCTCCTAGTCTGAAAGTAATGTCCAATTTGCAGTGTTTTAATTACATCAGATATTAAGATTTTTTGGTGGCTGATCAAAATATAATTATATTCGGGTTGTAAGGTTGATGATACTTTTCTCTTGAAATGTAATATCTTTATGTAGTTATATATATATATATATATATATATATATATATATATATATATATATATATATATATATATATATATATATATATATAATTAGTTGCCACCTACTGAGTTTTCAAGTCGTGTGATATTTACGAAACTCATCGCGTTAACCACAAGCAACAATTCCTAAACTCTATCGTCTATGTCCGCATCTGCACAAGCAGTATGACTTGCCACGAAAAGTAGTGTGACAATAAGATCATATGCATAATTGTATAAGCATTCAGAGAAAGGTAATGCTATGAAAGTAATTCATAATCATCTTGTGTTATTCATTCATCTTTTATGCAACCTATACAAGTCATTAATGAGCACGACATATCGCCTGCTACAATCATTGGAGGCAGGGACAAATACACAAATACTCACAGTTTCCGCAGCTTAGACGATCCGGTTGGAGAATCATGTAGTCTGGGCAGTCACACACTTTGGATCCACCAGGTAGAGGAAAACAAAAGTGACTACAACCTCCGCGCCCATTAGAACACCCGTTTGTACCTGTAAATTGTTATCTATGCCATGTTGTTCAGTTCAGCTGAGTTCGAAATCAGGTGGTGTTAAAATATGTTACGTATTCTGTACAATTTTCACGTGCAGCTGTTTTTGATGTATCACCTTTAGTTTAGTTTAATATACAATATCCAATATAGTTCAAATAAATCATAATACACTTTCAAGTATACCTTAACTTGAAAGCTCTAAGTTATGTTTTATAACAGGTGGCTAAAAGCGCACCATTTATATCTACATTTAGCTTTAGAAACACTATTTCATAAAACGACCAATGCATCAATCCAAAGTGGTATAATAAATGTTTAAAAATAGCGGCACGTTTCAGAGAATAAGGCTATAAAAACATAGTTTCACTTACAATCTATTTTTCACCTTTATTCGTCGTGCAGGTGTACAACGTTACCTGGGGTGAACTACTAGCCACCAGGGAAAGTAATTTCAAAATTACATGCGACGGAAAGTTACGGGAAATCATGGTTATTATTCACTCCTATGTATGTTAGCCAATCAGATTTATAAATAGATGAATTTGGTACAAGCTACCTAATGGCATATTGACAATATTCTTTAAAAAAACTGATGTACATACGACTTGGTATTAGTTCAATTGGTAGGCACGTGAGTAATATGTATGAAATGCTATAGACATCATATTAATTGTGCTTGTAATTAGTCATATTACTTAACTTCGTGTAATCTTGTACAAAGATTATGGATTGTACTTTGAGTATAATAATAATTTTATTTTATTTTGTATGGACTAATTTATATGCATTCATGAGAATTGGTTTCGTAGAATTCTTTCTGGTGACACAAATATAATAGCTCTAAAAGCAAAACAAATATGGACAACATTTTAATTAGATGGAAGTGAATATTATGTTAATAAAACTGACTCAGAGATTTAGATGATGTATACCTTGATTCTTAGATTTATTACTGTGTACGTGAATGTCCATCACATTAGTGAATATGGAGGGACCAATGGCGGTCATACCACTTCCATCCGTTCCGATTCTCATTAAAGCGCTAAAGATAAAAGTATTGCAAATAAAAGTAACAAAGGTATAAAGATAATGATAACTAATTAACGTGGCTGTATGTTATATGTTTCCTCTTTGTCATTACAAATATGATTGTTGTTAATGTCAATTTAGTTAATGTCACGGGAGTTAGTATGGAAGATGTGATTAGTTTCCTGTTGCTTTTCTAAAGGGTATTCCTATCTATCACATTGTGCATAAATATTTACTGCATTCTTTTAGATATTCCTAATCAAAATAACGTTTTATTGTAAGTTTTAGATATTTCTAATTAAAATATAGATCACTCCTTTGAATATCAAACTGCTTTTCAGTATACATACATACATACATACATACATACATACATACATACATACATACATACATACATACATACATACATACATACATACATACATACATACATACATACATACATACATACATACATACATACATACATACATACATACCCCATTTGTCCACAACATAAACATATTATAACATACTGTCCATACAGTCGAAATGAAAGGATATAAACCAGCTGAGGTAGAGATAATTAGTAAACTTCTACAACCATCGTCCATAAAATTAGTTATTGATTGTACATGTCATAATCTTGTCTAGTCAATATTCATTGTCAAACACATATTCAGACGATATAAACTAAGAGCAAAATCTCGATTGAATAAGACATTTAAACTTGACTAACTAGCTATTATAAATCGAAGCGGACTTTTGTCCCATATTTAATGAAGTAACAATTCTTGTTTATTTTACACAGCTTTTGCCTTACAACACTACCCGATGCTTAAGGACACATGGTACATGTTTGAAGAAAGAAACAAAATGAATACATAAACTATAATCAATAAAGTCTAACTATAAATAAAAATAAAATAATATCTAATATCAAATGTAAGAAAACGTAGCTCGGAAAGCTGTCTAATTTATCATGTCAACGAGGATGCTATAGCAAGCCCCAGAATATTTACAATATCAGATAATAAATGCATTTTCACTCTATTTAGCGCATTAAAACATAACTGACTGAATAAAAGGCACGATATGAATAAATATTGTGATTACCATCACTCTGCCAATCACTTTTTCTATACAAATTAGTTTCATTTAGAAACATGAAAACAAAAGTCCGTACCTGCTTGCCGAGTCACTGTAGTACAAGTTAGATTGATGCAAAGCAATACTGCATTTATATATTGATATTTGATCCTGGTATAAAACTTGACGACGAGAACCATCTAGATTAGCTTGCTCGATTTTCCTCGTTCTGTAGTGACACCAATACATAACGCCCACTGCAACATAGTATATCTGCATTGTATTCGAGTTTATTTTTGCGCTTTATATTAAACATAGTCCGTGTTATTAAAACATGAACATTACTTTAGCGAACAAGTCAAACAAACTTGCTTAGACTAAGTTCATATTATACCCATACTTGATTCACTATAAAAATATACAGCATATTTAAGAATAACATTTATTTCTCTGACCTGTCCTTTATTATACTTTCCTGTACCAGTAGTAGTAAAATGCTAGTTCATAATTATACAACTGCACAGATATAATATAGGTGATTATATTATTTGTATGTATTTTACGGTCCATGTATTCAGTCTTCGGTTCTTTTACTATCCATATGATGCATTTATTTGTAGTGTCGCTGGAGGCGAAAGGCATCCGATTTTGAAACACGATTGTAACAAATATAATAATGGCATTGTCCATAGAAAGGCGGCACCTCTTCCAAATTAACTGCTAAAACCATGCACGTTACACGCTTGACATTCACAAACAATTGCTGGTATACAATTTTATAAAAAAAAGTTTGAAGCCATTCCATCTGAGCGTAATTTCCGACCTTTGATGAATTTCCCAGAGCATGTTTTATTTTCATCTCGAAAAGTAAACTAAGACTCAATATATATACAGTGGAACCCCGCTATAACGCGATGATCGGGGTCCATAAAATCGGATCGTGTTAAAAGCGGGGTCGCGTTAATGCGGGGTTTACAATAATTAACTTTTTTTTCCGAGAATATTTAAGTGAATACATGTACAATGATCAAAAGTCGGCTTATCATCAGATGAATATTAACTGTATTGCATTAATTAAGATATATTCAAAATAATAGATGGCTATGATATTTATAGGTTATTATTGTGTATTAAAAACATTTACTAATTTTTACTTGTTTGAACAATATTACAGATTGACCGATAATAACATACTATCGCTATATCATGAAAAGTGTATCAACACCGTATGCTACCGTGCCGTCGTGGCATACAGTTCATCCAAAATGGATGTAATTTCATTGTAAATTGTACAGATTTAAATATTCAATGATTTTGTAATAGCCTGAATTCATCGTGTAAAATATAGGATGAACAAAATATTGAAACCATTTACTTGCCGTCTGATATCATACGGTCATTGCATGCAGCTTTTCCCTGGTCTACATACGGTGTCTGTGCAAATTTCATACCGCTAAAATTGTATCATATGCGACAACTGCAAGAATAATTATCCAAGCATGATTTCAGCGTGCAAATAACTTTTATTTCAGATTTTGTGAACATCAAAAGAAACATGTGAAAACTGCTAAATTAATCGTTGCCCAAAGTGCAAAGTCAGTGTGGTCCCCAAATTTAAATGTCATCATTTCTTGAAAAATATATTCAATGAAGTTTGCTTCTTTGCCGCGAACTGTTGGATTCTAGCAAAGTCAAAAGAGTTTCTTAATTGAAGGACTTTGACGCTGTCAACATCTTATGTTTCCAGCCACCTTAAACTTGCTTCTAAATGTACTACTGCTTCAGACACTTTTGGTGGGGGAGTTGGGGTGCCATAATCATCGTTATCATTATCGTCACTGGTTTCAGGTTTTGATTGTGCAGCTTCATTCTTCCTGCTGACATTTGTAATAATTTCGTCATCTGATATGTGTTCGTATATAGGCAGATGTTATCTACTGAATACAAGTTAAGGATATCATGATGTCTGTGTTCGTATTTTTTTGAGTGCTTCTTCTGCTAAACGTACGTCGTCTTCAAGCTGAGTTAGTTGCTTGTCCTTCTTTAGTTGATCTAGGGCATACAGTTTCTTTTTAGCAGAAAACGACTTGCGTTTTTGAACTTGCTTTTCCATAACAGTAAAATATTTTTTTTATATAAGCAAACAACGTACACAGATAAAGCTCGATAACTAAGTAATGAAGGCCAGCAATGGTTATGAATCACTTTTAATATAAAACAAAATTAAGCTGAATTGAGGTACAATTTCAAGCACTTTTAATTTACAGATAATAAAGTGGATATTATTTACTTTGAACTGTTTGTTGTTTGGTCACACTGCCAAGCACAGAATACATGTTGGCGGCTTTCGTCCTTTGATGTTTATTAAATTGTGCGACTCTTGTATCAACCACAGCTTGGTCTGCTGCTTGGCTGTGATTGCAACTAAATAAGAAGCCCATGTCAGCTATTGTTTGAGAAACGACTGTATACAGAATTCATGGAAGGCAATCACAAAGACGATTTACTGGCTTTACTCATGGATCCGTAATATGTAACACTTCCGATAATGTTTACTTTGGGTTAGCAATTCAAAAACCTACTGAAACCAGTTTTCTCTTCTAGAATGGAATACAGAGTTTCACCACAACCTATTCAAATTGATACATTTCAGAAGCCAAGCACTGTACACTATTTCTCGTACGTTATATATATATATATATATATATATATATATATATATATATATATATATATATATATATATATATATATATATATATATATATATATATATCGTATTATTTTAGAATTCATACACAATCACTTCTCCAAAATCACTTAAAGAACCTGGATAAATTGTTAAGTTCCGATCGTTTATTATTAAACGTCATACGCAAATTCTTCCACCAAATTATAATAATCGTTTTACACACTATTTCTCGTACGTTAAACAAATATTTTCACGGGCCAATAAAAATACACGTAAATGAATTTCAAATTTCACGAACCATGTCACGATCATATTATTTTAAAAGTCACAACTAATCGCATGCCCAAAATGAAGTTAATTTCTTGTGTTTTTTTTTTTTTTACTTTTCTCCAAATTTTTTCTCCATGTGTGAATGAATATACGAAATTTCGGGAGCCATGCTACGACCGCGTTATATCCGAATTCGCGTTAATGCTGGGCGTATTGGCGCATTATAGCGGGATTCCACTGCATGTATGAATATATATATATATATATATATATATATATATATATATATATATATATATATATATATATATATATAGTATATGAGCATTGCTGAAATCTTCCAAGTACTTAGAATACACTTATACATATCAAATAGTGAATTCACACATGGAATAATAACATATATGCATTGCTAACGTTTTCCAAGATCTTGGAACACGACCTTATATGTTATGCAGAGAAGCACACGTGGATTCCGAGAAAGAGTCGTTGAACACACTGATGCAAAGAAATGTTCTTACCATTAATATCCACAGTCAAGTCAACAGAAACGTCAAGTCCAGTATTGATAACCTCTTCTCGGTTAGTGCCGTCGTAGTTGGACTTCTCAATTTTATTAAGGCTGCTCCAATAAATAGTACTGAAATAAAGGACAGTTATAAATTTATTTTCTTTTTTAATGGATTTATGAAAGGGAAAATACGATTTGGAAACCTTATTTGAATATTCTTAAAGGCTTTGTGTTTTTGGAGGGCGGAGTGGAATGGTTCATGTTTCACATCAAACGTCATCGTAACGGGCTATAATGATAATTTTTATCGTTTAATTTTGTTCATTCAAAACTTCTCTAATATGTTTCACAAGTGTATGCTCTGAGCTGTAATATAAATGCGCTGGAAAGACATTTAGACTTCCATACACATATGCAACGCAACGATTAATATGATTTAACATTATCAGAAACCACATATGTATTTGATCATATGCACGGACATATAAACTGGAAGGAACATATGTTTTCAATCAAAGACAAATCATGATCTGTACCCATTTATAGGATCCGTCACAATGGCTTGTGGTGAGTTCAGATCATTACTTATTACTGTTTTGTTTAGATCTTCATCAAGGCTTATGACCCCAATAGTGCTTCTTCTACTGTCTATATAAAACATAATTCTGGAGGTTAAGTCCACTGCTATTCCGCTTAGAACGGCATCTGCAAAATCAGATAAAAGAAAAATGCAAGTGTATATTATTTTTCTATGGACGTTACTGTAAAATGACTATAAATAATAAACACGTTTCATATATAAAGGGTTGTATGCATTTTATTTAACACACAGACACTCTAACACCCAGAAAAATAATATGTTTGATTGTACTTTTCGAACATTAAACAATCATAGTTGAAAATGCTATATTTATAACAAAACGTCTTAAGTGGGCTTTTATTAAATAATCACATTTTACATACATGCATACTACGTCTTGCTGACATGTTCATATTTTATTATATCCTACAATGTTTAGGTTTTGTATGCGTCAAAGACTAACATCTATACTCATGACTTGCACCTTAAGACGGATGATATTAAAATCCTTTATTATATAATCTGTTTTAATTCTAGAATTTATGCAACAATCAGACAAAACAATAGAGAACTACTTCGACAGATAACTTAATATCCTGTCAAACGGAGGAATATATATATATATATATATATATATATATATATATATATATATATATATATATATATATATATATATATATATGTGTGTGTGTGTGTGTGTGTGTGTGTGTGCATGTTTTATCCTTCATAACGATGGACTAACATAGAATAGAATTAACCTACTCGACTTAATATTGATAATAGAAACTCACAGTTTTTGAAACCTTGCAATGTTGTTTGGTTGTTTCCATATATAGATCCCGAATTAATTTGACCCAAATTGCCATCCGTCCAGAACATCACTGCAGCATTCGGATCATAGTCGATAGCGTAGGGATTAGAGCTATTTTGAAGAGGAATGCTGACATAGCTGTAATTATCTAAGTCCATTCTATAAATAGATCTCTTAGATCCATCAGTGATGAGTAGAAAGTTGTCAGGTAAGTTGTCTGGGGAAAAAAGATACAAGTTGAAAATATGGTTCATGGTATCCTTTCTAGTAAAGCATATTTATTATTACATGATCATTTAGCTACGACTGTCGTTGTAAGTTGTTATTTAGGGTATTTCATATTCTACACGTTACTCCCATATTTATTATAGGAACAACTGATTTCCAACAATATTCTATACTAATACAAAGACAAAGAACAACTGTACATTTCGTGTCTTGTGTGCTCGACAAGCTCGCTGTACTGAGGATAACTACTAAATAGTTATGAATCTTTTGAAAGAGTAAGATAGCGTATATCATTCATTAATGTTATGGCTTTACTTCATAAAGAGATAACTATCCCAAACTAATTAGCAAGATCATAATGTCTCAATATCAATAAATAGCTTTGTTTCTTAACCCTAATAAATTCAGCACTCTTTATTATAATTTTCTGAGATTCCATGTACACTGTTTAATTGATTTAGGTAGAAACACTATTTCATTAAACAATCAATGATTCATTCTAAAATGGTATAGTAAATGTTTAAAAGTAGCAGCTCTAAGTTATGTTTTATAACATGTGGCTAAAATCGCACCATTTATATCTACATTTAGCTTTAGAAACACTATTTCATAAAACGACCAATGCATCAATCCAAAGAGGTAAAATAAATGTTTAAAAATAGCGGCACGTTTCAGAGAACAAGGCTCTCAAAACAAAGTTTTACCTAGAATCTATTTTTCACCTTTATTCGTTGTGCAGGTGTACAACGTTACCTGGGGTGAACAACTAGCCACCAGGTAAAGTAATTTCGAAATTACATGCGACGAATAGTCACGGGAAATCATGGTCTACATGAACATTTGACCATAACTATTATTCACTCCTATGGATTTAAGCTTGATAATTTCATACTGAGACAAGTCATTTGGATTTTGTCAGTGGTGTTATCCACTACCGTCTCAGGCCATAGGGTCAAGTGTCAATGTCAATGTTTTGTTTTATTTGATTGGTGAAACCTTTTTTCGGTTTTGTATTATATCGGGTGATGAAGCTTCATGCTTTCTTATTACCATTTTAGTAATAATAAATTTAGTTTTTTTTGCCTATTGTAGCTTAGTGGACACTATGGGAGCCTATTGTAACCTATTGTATAGTGGACATTATGGGAGCTTAGTGGACACTGGAAGCTATTTGGACACTATTGGATACTATTGCAGCATATGGGTTACTATTGGATACCATTTGGACACTATTTGGACATTAGTAAATACTATGGGACATTAGTAAATACTATGGAATTTTAGTGGATACTATGGGAGTTTAGTAGACACTATGGGAGCTTAATGGACATTATGGGAGCTTAGTGGACATTATTAGGGCCGACGAGGTTTTATTGAGCTGACGGTGTCTTATTGGAGCTGATGACGTCTTAAGGGAGATTCAGTGTCCTATAAGAGCTGACTGTAGCTACTCATGGTTGGATGTAGCTATCTGTATTGCGGCAGGCTGTCTATGTGCATGACTACACGTATGTATGTGAAGGAATACATATAAGGGATCCGTGATGCATATGAACGTGGATCTATAAGAAAGGATCTAGTAAAACTACAGAGTTCCAGATTATGTATATTGTATATTGAATAAACTGTAGTAGAGTGACAGTTTGTCAAGTGAATGACTATTCCAGTTTACAGTGATGTGTGTTCATCCACTGGTGTATGTAGTTGAACGTAGTATTGTTTAGTCGACACAATAGTAATAACACTGAGTATTGCTCATTTTCCTATGTCTGTACTATCTCAAGAGATTTTGTGAATCTCAAAGCTTAATGTGTAGAAGAGATTACGGGAATCTCATTTTACATAACACATAGTATATTTGTACCTCTCATTTTAGATTAGAGGCCAATGAATCATATTTTTATATTTTTTTCTTTATCATTCATGAGTGTTTTATAGGATAAATTGCATCAATTATATGATATTAGTGTGTGATTCAGTGTATTTTGTTTTATATTCACATATATCTCTAATATTTTATTTTATAAATTCCGGGACCTCGAGTGGCCGAGTTGTCTAAAGGGCTATCCGTTACGGATCACTGCCATCTTACCTCTGTCTGCGTGGGTTCGAGTCTAGGATTCGGCGAATGTGGATATGTGAGAAAGCTTGCCAGTAGCTTCTCATGGGTGGGTGGTTATTTCCGGTGATTTCCCGGTTTCTTCGTCCACCATTAATACTGGTCGCCATGAATAGCCTATCGTGTGCTGAAAAATGGCGTTAAGCCCAACAACAACAACAACAACAACAACAACAACAACAACAACAACAACAACAACAACAACAACAACAACAACAACAACAACAACAACAACAACAACAACAACAACAACAACAACAACAACATTTTATAAATTCCAATCATTCATCACTTGTGTTTTGTGTTATTCAATTTATCCAAACGGAGAAAACCCACTCGGTTTCAATTCTGCTACAGCACGAAGTTCTTTTTCATAACAGGTGGCTACAAAAGCACCATTGTAATTGACATAAGTTAATAACAATGTATATTTTAATATAAAAAATGTGCAACACAATTATTCCATACCAATCAATTTCTAAGAGCTTTTAAAGTAGTTTTTGGATTGAATAATTATCAATACAATGTATGTACTCATAACTTTCGAAAACAAAACCAAACTCATAGAAAAGGATGACAAATATCTCACGTAGAAAACGTCAAAGAAACATTTTGTCGTGAAATTTAAATCACTGAAGAAATGTACGTTGCCGACATGACCTAAATTGAAGCGGTTTCATCATAAAATAATTTGCCTTCAGCAAGTACGGATTTCTTCACTGACCACTCGCCAACAGCAGAAATCACAGGTGGTTTATATTTCTCATAAGGACCAAAGTTTCAAACAACAAAATATAGGTACTTTTGTGGATTCATTTTCGGCGATGGGCCTCTGATACAAGCATAAGATCACAGGATCCTTTTTCTGTTGGACTACCAGTGATTGTCGTTTCCATGATTATAATAAAGATAATAGGAATTTAACATAAAATTACTGAGATCACACCTATTTGAGTGTTCCAAATTACCTGTAAAAGCCTGACCAATACATGTGTCCGATAAAGAAATACTTTTCTGAAGAATGACAATCTCAAATGTTTTATTTCCCATAGATTCAGCAACTGCACAAGTTCGGTATAAGCTTTGGATTAAGTTTTATAGGACTGACATTCTGATCCAAGCACAGTTTGTCAGTTGAAAGGGGATTTTATCAAACCTTATATCAAACTAGGTCATTGCACAGTAATTATAGAATACCAACGATTGGTAAAGGAGGCATATTTGCCTATCACTGATCTTGAGACTAAAGTTGGATGAAATATTAAGGCAATAGAGAGGAATATTGACCAAGTTGCAATGTTTCTTCGAGCTTTTAAAGCGTATGGTTAATATCATATCTGGTCATAATTTTGGTTGGATCATCTTCAAGCTAGTCGGGTTTTAATCTTTTAAATCGAAATTAGTCATCAATATACCTTTTTACTCTCACAGTTTATGCAATTAGGTTTGATATTGTTCCAAGTGAAAAAACTATGTACCTTTGAACCTTTTCTAAATAACTGAGTTAAATGACAAAGAAGCTTTGAATCTTGATTGTTGTTCTTCGACACAACCAGAGGTGACAAAACTTGTTGTATATTTACTCAATGAAAATTATTGCTTACCTGTTTCAATGGAAGCGCTAGAGAGTTTATCACTTTTGTATAAGTTTCGAAATGAGGATATAATTTATGTTTATTGCAAACATGACAAAATTTTGAAACAAACGGTTGATGTAATGGGCAATATTTGTACATTGTTGTTCATTTTTAACTTCAGAAGAGTATGTGTTCTGCCGGATTGAGTAGTTTTGCTAAGTTTTAATGAAACAAATATAAATGAAACTCAATATTTCAAATTCGTTTTTCCGTTTCATTATTCATTTCTGTTGTATTGTATAATCCAAAATAATAATCACAACGATTACCGGTAATCAGAGCTCGTTGACAAAACTGTATTAAATTTTAAATTTTATGCAAAGGTTTTGAGTAATTTGTTTCTTCATATCGATAATAGAATCTATTACACTTGAATCCGAGAAGTCGTTGTCAATATTATTATTGATACAAACTGAGATTAGTTTTGTTATAGTAATTTATAAACTCAATGATTCAATAAAAATGTAATTTGGGCATCAGAAAAGACACCGATTAAGACAAATCTATAATTATTCACAATAAAATAATTATTTTTAAAATAGGCCGATCAAAATATTCCAAAAGATGCTAATGAGGAGTAGCCTGTTTAAGATGGCAGATGAAGTAGTATTATTATTATAATTAAATAATATTCACAATTTGCTTAATATTCGCATATTTTAGAAATCAATTCATTCAGCTTTTTTAGTAAACTAACACAACCGGTTTCGTTTTCAAGCTGAGAAGTAACGTTTAAACGAACTTGAATCTTTTGTATAGGAGTAGTTTGTCTGCTTGTTAAGTTGCTTCACATAATTAGGATTATCTTAATCCCTTTCTTTTGTCACAAAATTCGTGGAAATATTTATTTTCGTTTATAATTTGGAGAAATCGTATGTCAATGTAATGCCAGTTTTCCATTTGATCTAATATATTCAAAATGCCAATATTTGTTTGCTTAAATTGACACTCTTTATGCTATAGCATGCTTGTTTTCAAATAATTCGTTGACATTAAGGCAGTACATATTAAAGATTAACGCTTGGTAGATTATTCACTTTTCACACTTTAGTTATTAATCCATTGACTATGTCGATCCAGTCTCCATTTTGTTTCCCTATGACGATTTTGTCAGAGAATATTTAGAACAGGTTCAGAGGCCTAAAAGAAGTATCTATAATTTTCAGCCTACGCTATTAATTTTTCATTCACTAAAGCAAATAAATATCGCAGCCTAGTTGTATCACCTGACACCATTATTCATACCGCGTCCTGTATTCATTCCTGTCAAACATCTCCATTGCAGTATACAAAATGTCATATTAACTTTCAGTTACTCCATTCGTCCATTTATTTCTTCTATCATATTATGTTGTCAAAATGACCGTATTCAAAATTATCTCCATCCCAGATGAAGCGTTACCTAATTTTACAAGTCAAGTTAAACTGAATCTTTACAGAATCAAAATAGCACACTTTTCAACAGTATTACCATTTACAGATAGGCTTTTTTCTTATTGAAACTTTAGTGCAAAGAATACAATTCCCACTATAGAAGTTTAAATTCGAACACATTTAACTTGCGAAATTTTCTAAGCGTTAGCGTTGATTCTTCGTACAATCTGCGTATTCAAGCGTGGTAATTCTCTTACTGGTCTTCACATTGCTGTGTTTGCTTTTTCTAACACACTTTGTAATAGTTTGGTTTAGTATAACTGTGTTCAAGTGTGCGTTTTTCTAGCAAACTATCTAAGGTATTTTGCTATAATCAATCTTGATGTGTGCTTAAAATGACACATTTGAGACAAACTGACAGCACAGTATAAGCAGATTCTGTCAATTTGGATAGTACAGAAGAAACTAAAATCACGTAGCAAGCACAGAAGACATCCTTTCATACAAGCCGGTCTGATTCGTACTGAAGATTGCTTTTCTCTTAATAACCCCTTATTTGCAGACTTGCACGTTTCACCAGAATCTATTTACAAGTGACCTGATCTAGTTTGTTTGAACACACATTGTGACTAAATTGACAGCTTGTGTTAATACTATTGCATCACGAGCCCCCAAAAGCTAAACTTTCCTTAAAACAATCCTACTTCCTAGAATAATTGTGGTATTCATGTTTGATTCATTTAGCACGTTACCAGCGATTTATTTGTAGTCAACATTAGTAGTAAGTTGGTAATCAATTATACTAAATGTTTTAGATTTCACTGTTAATGTTTAAAATATATAATACCTAATAAAAATGAATATTCTTACGTAACTAGGTTCATACAAAGTATCAAAGTAAAGCGCAGATGTCCTTTAGGACGTATGCCTCAATATCGTTAGCTAAATTTCAAATATTCCCACGCTGCAAATGAATTTTTTAAAAAAAGGATAGTTTGCAACGAGCCAAAACGTGGGATGAACATGATCTTAGTAATGACCAATTAGTTTCACTCTGTGTTTACCAAACTCTAAGCCATGGTCAACTAAAAATTAAAGGTAGAAATGCTTTTGCGTTCTAATCAGGTTAAAACAGAAAACTATATATTCTTAAAACAATTTCAAATCCTGTGAAAAATTATTATTACAATAAAATGTAATGAAACAAAAAAAGTAAAGTGAATTTAAAACAAAGACAAATAATTTAAGGACATATGGTAACAATATATATGTGTATATATATATATATATATATATATA
Source organism: Potamilus streckersoni (assembly GCA_016746295.1). Lineage (NCBI taxonomy): Eukaryota > Metazoa > Mollusca > Bivalvia > Unionida > Unionidae > Potamilus > Potamilus streckersoni. Next base: position 265,655 of record JAEAOA010001883.1, on the reverse strand, counting down.
TATATATATATATATATATATATATATATATATATATATATATATATATATATATAATCTGTGTCAGTGACTAAGGTTGGTGCATACTTAAATTTCCTCAGCATAATAAGTGATAACTAAAATTTACTTGACTTTTATTTCAAGATCTGATATTGGCTACGATATAATGGGTCGCATTAAATCCAATTCGTATTAAACTCGTGGTATATATATATATATATATATATATATATATATATATATATATATATATATATATATATATATATATATATATATATATATATATATATAAGTGGCCCAATTTTTAAATTGCCTGGGTAGGATTGGGGAACAAAAAACAGATTCCTCCAGAAACGTCCTTTGCAGATTGTGTTACATAAAATCCATCTCCTGTGCATCGAGAATGGCTTATATTTTATGTCAGCTCACCATATTTGCATAAACATAAAAAGTGGTGAAGGCGTCCCACTGCGGCTCGTAAACCTTGGATGATGGTTCTTCTATGAGAACGGAAATCTGATCCAAAGCTACGCAGCCTTGCGGCTATACCCAATCATGTTAAAGGCTAAAGGAGTAAACCCCGAAAGTCAGTCTGGCGACGGAGTCCCTATGGGGGCAAGAAATTACCTCTAATATTGTTTGGTTGACTCCTGAGATTGAGTTGGTGCCACGTTGTATCGATATTCTTTGTTTCCTTGATTGCATTAGCGTTGTGATGATGGGGATCTGCTGAGTGGGCAACAGCTGATTCTCCGTACTACCATGCCCAAGGCTTCTTGGCTTAGATGGAGAGGACACTCAAAAGTCGTCGTAATGTATCGTCACAGAAAATAACAGTTTACCAGTTCTAATAAATAGCTTGATTGGCTTTGAGCCTGGTGCAAGGGGTTACTCCCAACTGTAGGGGAGACCACCATGTCGCATTGGACAACTAACGTCCGACGTAAGCTGGGCAGTCTCCAGCCGGAAAGTTGCTGTCCCGACATAGCCTGCCTGCTTCACTGGATGCGTGGAAATTAGAGAATATAACAACAGGCATGCCAGAAACCAGGCAAGAGTCAAAGTAGAAAAATAAAGTCTCAACTCTTCGTTTCTCAACTTCAGGACAATGTCCTGGATTCGACGCTACCCTGCAGCAGATCGACGACTCACGGAAGACTGCCGTCATTGACATCTAGCACTCCCAACTGAGCATCGACATTATCTACCTTCCAGAGATCAGACTGGCTGACAATGGCACTATATCTGAAACCATCTACAGATTCTTTCGGCATGGAATGTTCTCGGATGAAACTTGGCAGTACGGTGTCGGCATCACTGAAATGAATACCAGTCGCCTTTATTGAGCTTCCGACATCAGACACGGAGAGGATCCTTTCCCTACGTCTGTCAACATCATCAGGCACAGTCAAGGTCTTGAATGTGTATTCTCAAACCATATGCTCAATTCTAGAAGAGCAAAACCAGTTCTTCGAAGCTCTGGATCAACAATATCGTTTATCCCAAACACTGAGGGCCTCTACCCAATAGGAAACATCCATGATATAGCAGGAGATGAATCTGTATTTGCCGATAATGCAGCCTTGACATCACACACGAAAGAGGGACTGCATCGCCCCCCCCCACGCCTGCAAAAAGGTTGGACTGACCATCAGTCTAAAGACGACAAACTTAATTGACGCAGGATAGTGACACCCTTGCCACCATCGCGATGATTGGGTACAACCACAACGCTGTCGAGAACTGCACATACTTTGCGTCCTAGATCTCCAGATCGCTCTAGATTGATTATGAGATGAACGGCATGAGTGTAAAAGCATCAGCAGTTATGGCCAGACTGAAACAGAGGGTCTGCGTATTCAGTGGCAGGACATAATTACCCAACGCAGAGGTTCTGAAGCGTGCATACATGAACAACATGTTCTCCATCCTCATCGAGAGGCACCTTCGCTGACTCGGCCACGTTAAGAGAATGAACCCAGGCCGCATTCCAAAAGACTTGCTATACGGCTTGCTAGCAGAAGGCGCACAACTGACTAGACGGCCAGCTCTGCGCTACAGAGATGTCTGTAAGAAGGACATGAAGATTGCCAACACCAACGACTGGGACAGCTGTGTTAACGACTAATCCATCTTGCCCCGTACCGTCCGACTGGGCATTTAGAAAGCCGAGGAAGAGACAAGCGCAATCAATGCTAGAAAAGGAGCCATTAAGAAGGCAAAACGACAACAGCCTCAACAAGCATTTACGTCGATTAAATACAATTCCATAAGTTCCTTTTTATTTCAGTTTGTAAATTCTAGAACTGAATTAGTTGTGGATGTAACTAACGTTTGTTCTGTTGCTTAGTGTAAGAACATATATTCGTACCAAACTTTATTATATACAAAGTTAAGAAAAAAGTAGAACAAATGACAGATGGCACATAAAAAGCCAAATAAAAAAATAAAGAATGAAAAAGAAAGAAAAAAATAGATTTTAACAACTTTTTCCAGAACTAAAGAGTTACTGCCAAAGATTGTTTAAACTTTCTTGTTGTTAATAGAACGTGTCACGTGAATAAAAATGTGATCGAAAAGGATCAGCTAGATATTTTTAGTGGATTTAATCAATTATGAATAATACATTGGGGCGGAAAGGCGATTTTTGTTGCTGTTTTCAATAATTAAAAATAAATATTCATTGATTTACTTGGATCAGAGTACTGTTATAATTTAACTCGTTTATTGTCTTCTTTACTTTGTAAAGGACGGAAAATCTAATTTGAAGACAAATTTAAATAATGAACAAGAGAAAATGAGCTCTATCATATGACTCAAATGTTTTCTCGATTGAAGTTCCGTGAAACGATAATTTCACTTTTGACTTGAATTGCTGTATATCAAATTCAAGCAATACTGGCTGTAAGATTCCAGACATAAAATTTGACCGTTGACTTGATTGAACAGATCTGAGATGGCCAGATTTAGTAAAAATCGTTATCAAAGCTTTTTCTATAGTTTTGGTTTTAATAGTCCTCAATGGAATTACCTCTGGGAATCTTGTTGTCGCACATATAATGGTCAACAACTAGTTGCTGCCTGACTTGGTCTTAGGTAAGGGACTAACAGAGTCTACTATAATTTTGTCTTCAAATGCAGCAGTTGGTTGCAGATGAGCATTAGGTATCTTCTGATTGGATTCGACAAGCATGACGACATCTACAAAATTTACAAACATCACTTTTGATTTTAGGCCAACGAAAGTTAGTCAAAATCTTGTAATAAGTTTTATTTTATCTCTGAATGACCAGGCAGAGGAGTTTCATGGGCCAAACAAAGTATTTCCTGTCTGTAAGAGTTTGAAACTAGAATTTGTTAGTTTACAGACCATTCGTCACTATCAGGTACCTCCTTAGGTCTCCTTATTCTCATAGGAATTCCAGTTTTAATAAAAGAGCATACAAGTACTTCAGTAGCTTCAGTTTTACTACTTGTGCTCTGTAAGAAGAAGTTCTTAGCATATTGTTTCCTATTTGATGACAATATGACATGTTTAAAGAGAAGAGAATCAGCACTTAAATAAGAATCATATGATCAATACCTTTGATCTAAAAAAGAGTGAAAGTGACCTCATCAGAATCTGACCAATATATCTGTCAGCTACGGAATACTTTCTTTTCCCACATCATTCTCAATAGTTTTCGTTGCCATGGGAACAGTAAAAGCTGTGTACAAATCAGGAAATTCGTTTTCAATAGGAACAGCATTCTGATCCAAACAAGGCTTGACAGTTACAAGTGAATTAACCACAACGTTGTCTCCAGCTAGATCGTTCCCTAGTAAAATGTGAATGCCTCCATTGGGTACAAGAGCTCTATACAAAGGTTTCGATCTTATGCTCTCTAAGATACATCCTAAAGTCACTTTGGACACAGTTCATAAACTCTTCAAATGCCAAGAGTTGTCTGAGACCTTCAAATCTTTTTTTTACCTTTCGCGAAGTGCACCATCTATGAGATTGTTATGCTTTTTCTCATACAAATGTTTGCATAGGTCAGCTTCTTTCTATAGTGTCTGAACGTTTGCTGATAAGTATCATGGACTAACTAGTAACCTCTTAAAATGCATTCCTTAACCAAGTGATAGTCAGAATTTGTCAGTACAGACAGGGTTGCAAACATATTTTTGGTTCTACCAGTAAGGACACATTGAAGTAGTTCACCTATCTCTTGATCCATGGTGGTACTTTTTTAAAATCAGGAAAATATTTGTCTACTTCGTATTCCAGAATAGGGAGAAAGGGGGTACTAACTTGCGATTTATATAAACTTCAAATGTAGGTGAGTGTTTTCCTTTTGCCAGTTCTAGTTCTTTCATTCTAAATTGCGATTCACTTTCATCCTTTTCTCTTTGCACCTATCTCTCTCTTTATTCAAATTGCCACTGTATTTGTTCTTTCTGTAACTTTATTTGTCATTATCTTTCTATTTCGTCGTTATCTAATTACATTTGTCTTCACGTTTCTATCAATTGCAACTGCATTACCTCCATTTCTGTTTCCATTTGCATCATTTCAATTGAAATTGAACCTGCTTTTTTTCTCTAATTCCTACTTTTATAGCTGGACTACCATTTTAAAAATCTCCAAACACTCCTGAGTAAAATTTAAAACTTCTCTACGATTGATGAAATTTTAAATAAGCCAGTTGTTTTCATTAGTGACTTGGCACAAAATGTAAAATAGTACTTGAGATTTAAAATCATGGAGAATTTAAATAAAAAAAACAATTATTCTGAAATATTTTAGCAAATATTCACGGACGAGTCCTCAGTTCTATCTTGTTACGTTAGGCTCGTACGAAATTAACAAAAAAGAGTGAATCCATCCGGCTTTGTTTAATTAAACAGAATAATTTATTTCCCTAGAAAACACGGTACAAAATTGAAGAAATACTTACCGTATGTAAATATAATCCAAACAATTATTCCTAGAATTGAACAATATAAGTCCATTCACTAAACAGGTCTCGTCGAATCCATCTTCGAATACCGACGACTTTCCAAGATGGAGGACGATGACGTCAGATGAAGTAATTGTACACAAATTCAACTGTTCCTCTTTGATTCACAACTTATAATGTTCCTATTTGGAAATCCAGAGGAAATTTCAAAAACACCTCTTTGTCCAAGAATTTTGACCAAGAAGATTATTTTCCAGGTTAATAAATTATATTTAAAATAAATTGTAAAATATCAGTTATATCCGCAACAAAAAATCCATTTCGCAATCTCATGGTATTATTGACGTTTTACTAAATCCACAAAAATTGTCTATCTTAACCGAGGATTTAGATCAAATGATGGTTCACGTGACAGATTATGGTGACCTTTGTAAACAATTGAGCAGCTCATTAAAAAAGATTGCCATTTTACACATAACCTTAGATTAGCCCTATGAAGAAAACCAATCTCACTCTAGAAATGAACAATGCAACATGTCTGCTTAAACAAAGCTGACACGTGGGCCGGACATGACTTTGTTAATTGCCAATAGTTGTCACACAATGGTTAGCAACTTCCAAAACCAAGACGAATTACCAATAATTAATACGTGACAATTTACCTTGTAACGGGGTCAAAACATAAGTCCCAATTTCTTTTTTAAAATATATTATGTCGTGAAAATTATCATTGCAATAAACAAAAATAAAATTAAAATAAATTTAAGACTAACAAATAAGTTACATACACACAACGAACGTCATTTGTCTCTTATTTTAAATGCGTTTCACTTCCGCACACAATCAACAAATATAAAAAAGTGTTTTAACTGTTTAAGTTGAATCCAAGATTTTAATTATCAAAACTGATTCAGAAATTTTAAACAGATTTTATCTGCGAGGAAAACACTAGTGAGATAAATACTCGGAAGTCTTTTAACTTTAATTTTTCGGACAGGATGTTATTGTGGCGTCAACTGTCAAAATCAAAGCAGGCTGGAAAGTTTGCTTTTAAATCGGATTTAAATAATTTTAATGATACAGGATAACTCTAACATGCTTTCAACATAATGTCGAATAAGAATTATTTTATGTAATATTTCAAATAATTTATTTTTATTCTTAATGCGGGAATTATAGCGCTTGAAATAAAAAGGTTGTCAAACTGATAAAATAATATAACCAAACTAACCGGTTACGAGCTACTTAACAATTTTAATTAATATAAGCATGATAATAATATAAAATGTTTTTGACCCTATTCCTGGTTCTCTACTAAATAAATTCTCAACATGACACATATATGAATATCTATTATTTTGTGGCGAAGACTCGTAGAGCGAAAATGACTAAAAAGTTTTTGAATTCATTTTACAGAACGCTTATATACCTTGTAACAACACCATAAAATTAAATCATTTAAACGATATAACCTACAAGTAGTGACGCAGCGCCTAAAAATTATTGGTAAGAAAAGGGAACATGGACAGGCAGTCACAGAACTAATGGAACACTCACCGAATTTGCAAGTTACTCCATCCGGCTGGAGAGCCATAAGGTCTGGACACGCACACAGGTTAGAACCGTCAGGAAGAGGGAAACAAAAATGGCTACAGCCACCACCTCCATTGGAACATCCGTTGACACCTATAATATGAAATCCCATATAGAATTACTCTTATTAAACTCAGAATAATTTAAAACACTGGGGCACCGATTGTCAAATAGCGACATATGCGCATATGAATATAGTAATAAGGGAATGTAATTAGGTTTATATGATATTGTTCACTTTTAGAACATATATTTATCAATAGTTCCTAAAGAGGAATCCTAATCTCTTTTAAGCGACCATAAACTTCAACTAATATGATAATTAGTTAAAACTTTATCTTTATTTGCCAATTTCTTAAACGGTTACTATCAGCACTTTGTATATTAAATGTAAAAATCATGTCAGACTACTTAACAGCTATTTTCATTAACTAAAGCCATTAGCAACACAATGCACATTTTTTTTGTTATCTTGTCCATACATATAATGGAAACAAATTTAAACAGAACACTGGAAAAGGTTACAGCTTTTATTGTGCAAATAAGAAAAAGATGAGAAACTATATTTAGATTTTATTTTCATTTTGGGTTTTGATATAATTTATTAATTTTAAAATTTAATTCAATTAATTATTACGACAACTAATGCGTAACGTACCTGTACGTCCATCAATATTCACATGAATTGCTCGTGGATACATAAGTGCAGTGGTAGCAAATGAAATCAGTCCACTTCCATCTGTTCCGATCCTCATTACAGCATATCTAACATAATAATTATTATATCGTAAATTCAGCATGATATTTTTTTCATAATAATGACAACAATTGGCATAATAAAATCAATGATGGCAATTTAATCACCTATACGCTTACCAATGGATGTTTGTGATACACGAAGTTTTGCAAATCATGTAAACTGTCTGCAACAATATAATATTAATTGTCCCGATATGAAGAGAGAGAGAGAGAGAGAGAGAGAGAGAGAGAGAGAGAGAGAGAGAGAGAGAGAGAGAGAGAGAGAGAGAGAGAGAGAGAGAGAGAGAGAGAGAGAGAGAGAGAGAGAGAGAGAGAGAGAGAGAGAGTACATTGAAATACTGAACAGATCTCAAGAATTTGGACTGGCAGCGAAGTTTCCCATCTCCATTACTTAAAAGTTCAGTGTTAATGCTGCACAAATATTCAGTCGGTAGACTCTTTTTCCGCCAAAGACGTTGATGAATATTTTATTCACTTTGAGAAAATTGCGGAAAACTTGAAATGGCATTGAAAGCATTTGACTTTAATATTACAAACAGTACTCTTTTGGCAAAGTTTGTAATGTCTCCATTTCAATATTGGTACAGAAACTGCTGATTATGTATCTTGAACTGGTATGAGTTGGTACTTGTGACATATCACAGAGATTTAGAAATTGTAGAAAAGAACTGCTTCTCGCACATCTGATGCCAATTCATTGGTTCACGCAGTTTCATTTGTTAGCAAGTCGCCATCTCAAAAGACTTTACGAACATAATCATCACACTATCATACAAACAACAATATTTTGAGAAATCTAGAGTCTGATAAGGCGGGTATAATCTCTTTATCTCATCCTAATGCAGTTATTAAAAAGGAAAGGATTTTTTTTTGGGTTAAAAATAGGCAGTAAAATAATGGTAAAGACATTTCAAACTCTTATATCAAAGAGACCAACCTCAAGGTCTTGTATTAAAATACGCGCATTTTGTTTGATCAAACAAATATCGTCTGAATTTGTTTTGGAGATATATGAATCATTCATGTCAGAAGATTATATAGCCTCTTGTGCTGATATTGATGTACACAGGCGTTTCTCAGAGTATTTGATACAAGGTACTTTTCCTTTGTCCGACAGGCCATTCTCTAGTGAATATGTTCTTATAAATGGAGTAGAGTGAGACTGTTAATGTTCATGTCTATATAGTCAATCTGACATCAGGGTCAGTATTGGGAACAGTGACTGTTTCAGAGTTCATTTTTTTGCCAAATGAGGCTATTCCTATATTATCAGTCCATAATCCAGCTAGAGATCAGGTCGTGATTCATGTATTTGTAAACGCTAAACGATGTGTTAATTAAATCGTTGATCCCGTTGCAATGTAAGTCCTGATTTGTTTCCTGCATCGGCAGTTGCCAAAGCAATGGCAGCAATGGCTTTGAGAATGATGTTGATCAGAAAAATATTATTCTAGCTGTCACATTTATTGGTCAGTCTTTTGATGGGACTACTCTAAGTAACCAGTCACTATATGTGATCATAGTGATCCTCATTTTACTAATCATTTTTATTCTGAGTCGGGTGGCAAAAGATCTTCACCTGTATGTCAAATAAGTGAAAAATTCTGCTAATTCCTTGTGTGGTGCGTATGACACACAAGTTACGTTGTGAAACATGGTCCTTATTCGAAGAAGGAAACCACTTGAGGTAACCACTGCCGACGAGTGATCGCTAAGCTATCAAATTGCGAAGTTATTTCGATAGGAAATTCTTAACGAAGCCTATGAACTCCCTTGGCTAGTCTTTTTGTGTCAGTGGTGATTATATTAAACTCTTGCATTTTCATCTTTGTATTGGCCGTAAATGAAAAGAATTATTTCTAAGCAAAGCATAATATGAAACACATTTCTAAATATTAGGACAAACCCCAATAAGAAGATACCTAAAGCTCATTATCAATTATTCGTGCATTTGACGGATCAATGGAAAGATTAATGGCAGACTGATTGGTATCTTTCCTAAGACACAACCATTATTTGATGATCGGGAAGCGAGTAATGCTTATCTCAATGAAAGTTAATCATATTTTAAAAGATTTCAGCGAACTTTGAAGAATGTAACTTGGTTATAGAACAATGATACTGGAAAGCATTTGGTCGCGTGTGCTCAAGTAACCTTCCTTGCTGTTATAGAATCAATTCAAGAAACATTAAGTTTTTGTCCTTTGATAAAAAAGTTTGGACACTATGTGTGTAAATCTTTGGCATTGGTGAAAAAGAGACTTCATTTAAAAGAAAAGAAAAATCCAATAAGATTCATCTCGATTATGTCAGTGATTTTAAATACAAATTGTCAAAGACATGTGCAGGAGCAAGAACTAATCATAACTATACATAATGAAAATTTAAATTTGGGTTTGAAAGAAAAAATACATCCAGGCGATAAAGCACTGGCTTTCTTGCACTTACCCTTAACACCTTCTTCGGGCCAATGTTCTTTTTGTCTTTATGATAATTTTAATGAAGGTAAGTCACTAGATTTATGTTATTGACACTCCTGGCAAGCGGACGCAAAATAAACTTTGTCATGTAAATGGTTTATATAATTATTTTGATAGAATTTTCATAGGTATTCATTCAGTATTATTATTCCTGTACCACATAGGATCTTAACGATTTCCACTATAAATAAAAGATAATTACATCGATACAACTGGAAATGCGAATCATGTTACCTAACATGTAATATGGATTATGACAAATGCAACTGATCGAAGGAGGAGCAAAAGAAATTTGGAATGTAAAACTCTAGATTGGCTTTATCGGAACATATCAATACGGCTGTTTTTGAATTTTCACTGAGGATTTGATCTAAAATTAAGCTCATCGTTTCCTCCATAATTTCCGAGTCACTGAAAAATGTTTGAATACAGACAAATGTTTCATTGATTTGATGAATGTCATGATTATTTTGACAATATAGCCAAAATTTAAAGGTGCACTAGGAATTTCAGCCCAAACTATCAGTCAGTTATAGAAAACGTTTGATGATGGCGAATTATTGTTTTAACAAGATAAAGATGGCGTGTCTGATCAAGTGTGCTACCCTTCTAAGAACATAAAGAAGGACCACTGATACAATTACAATTGACACGACACCTTTGGCTTTAATTTTAGCTTTGCCACATTTTCAAGTGCATGTCAGTTAAACTCATCTCCGGTTGCTGTGTCGAGCACCTCACTTTCATCAATATAATAAACAATGTAAATCAGAGGTCATATATGTAGGGTTTCATGTTGAAATAATATAATATTTACATAAGACGTATGAGGGAAGATTATAATCTGAGCCCTACAAAATTTTGCTCGAGTCATAGCGAAAAATAAAGGTTCCAACAGAGGCTGAAAAAGGTCAATAACGCTAAACCAAAATCTCTAAGTATATTTCCACACGCCTGACTTTGTCATGAGGTTAGCTCAGTTTGTTATACTATTGTTGACGTATTTTTCCTGACTATGTAAGACGATTTTGTTTACCTGTAAAGCGACCCAATTGTTTTCCTTCACCCCTCCCTGCTGCTCTTGACAGTCAAGGGGAGTTAACCAAATATTTTATCTAGACATACACGATATCTTGATCTTTGATCATGTAGATTTACTGTTATAAATCCGATCGGAACAGCTTGTGCCTTAGAGAAGAAGTTTTTAAATTTAATTATATCCATGTCCCCTGAACACCAGGTATAATAAATATTACGTAGCGTATAATTATCTACTCAATTAAACACAACTAGAATATTAGTTATCTCTAATCACCTTAGGAATTTGTGTGTATCTCTGAGTAACATAAATCACGTCTGTGTTTTATGTCTAACTCGCGAAAATATTCTAGCTTGATTAGATTGCTTGTCCAGCATAACATCAACATATACTACGAGATTATTAAGGAATCCATCTAAATCATCTACAAACGGGGCTTTATCTATATCTGTGATAAAGTTAATAATATCGTCACCGTCTTTATTAACTGACTTTGCTTTCTCGTTAAAATCCTTAAGTACTTCGCAACAGTGGTGATTATTAACAGACGGGGCTATTAAATATAGTTTGCTCCATCTCAGCCATCTCATTAATAGATTTAATAAAAATTTTGTTTTACCTGATCCAGATGGACCTATTATAATCATTCTTATCGAATTTGGTAATGCTAGATGGTGCTTCGCTGGTTCCTGTTTTCGTGTCGCCGAAAAATCAATTATTGTATACATATTATTAATAACATGAGTCTATATTGTGTTCAATGTAAATCATTTACACCCACCACTGGATTGACAACAATAATAACGAAAAATAAACGACGTGCATTAACAGGTAAATGTGTAAAATGTGGTACATAAAAATATAAATTTATCTCAGGGACAAAGATAGGTGGGAATATTGCTGCTTCTTTAGGAAAATTACATCGATTACCATGGGCTAAGTATGCTGGTGAGAAACACCTTCCTGGATATAATTACTGTGGTCCTGGAACTAGACTTGATATCCGACTTGATGATCAAGATCAACCAAGACCAGGAGAGTATCCAGTAAATAAAATTGATCAAGCATGTCATATTCACGACGTTGCTTATAAAAGTAAAGACTTGCAGGAGCGGCATTTTGCAGATGTAAAATTGATTCATGCATTAAATTCTATACCTAATAAATCTCTCAGAGAAAAACTCGCCAGTTTTCTAATAAAATCCGCTATGAAAAGTAAAATAATGCTAGGGGCTGGTAATTAATTATATAATTATTATAATTGAATCTATTTATTATAGTCCTAGAAGGTACCAGAGAGGCAAAGCAGCGATCACTAAACTTGCTGAAGCAGCAAAAGTTTCACGTTCTGTAGCTGCAAATTGGTTAGCACGACAGGCAATATGGCACATTTATTTACCTCCACAAAAATATTAGATATGCACATTTTGTTGGCAGTGTTCCTAACGAAGTTCACCAAGCAGATATTTTGTTTCTACCCCACGATACTATTAAAACACGTGGACGAAAGACAAGTACGTACAAATACGCATGACTGTTGTTGACGTTGCAAGTAAATATAAAGAAGCTGAACCATTATCGACGAAGACAGCCTCTGAAGTTGTATCTGCGTTTGAGCGAATTTATCAACGTGGTGGCTTACGATGGCCACAGCTATTACAAGTTGATCATGGCAAAGAATTTCTTGGTGCAGTATCATTTTTGATGAAACAACATAACGTTAAAATCAGACGAGGGCATTCATCGTGATCAAGCAATCTTTGAACGATTTAATCGAACACTTGCTGAGGGTTACTTGGATATCAATACGCGAAGGAAATATCTACGGACTTTAAGTCCAGTGAGCAATCTCGTGAGCGATCTCGTGAATGGGTTGAAAGGCTACCAAGTGTGATATCTGCATTAAATAACGAAACCTTCTAATGCAATAACAAAACAATATATACCATGTAGCGATGAATACGGACAACGAGTTCAACAACCAGTATTAGGTAATGTGATTGTGAGATATTTATACGAACCAGGGGAGTTGGAGGGTGGTAAAAGACGAGCTACTGACCCTATTTAGAGTGTGAACACACATACAATTTCTAGCGTGCTTAGATCCACTGGAAGACCTATTAGATACAGACTATATTATACTGCCCCTCAACGTGGATTTGAGCGTGAACAATTACAAGTAATTCCTACAGATACACAATTACCGCCACCTTCACTTATGTAAAGTAGCACCTCTGCGTCGATTACATTCAAGGCAGGTCAGCATCACATTTTCACATGTGTGTCCAAGATCACTATTTAGTCTTTCTGCGGTAAATTGTCTTGGATTATTATTCGAATTTTGCCATAACATTATTGTGTTACAACTTGCACAGTGATTATTCTGTAGTTCTTTTAGTGATATAATAAATTCAGTATCAATATCAAAGACACGCTTATTTTTTTCTCACATTGTTTATAAGACACTATTTATTTCTTTATTACAGTATAATCATTAGTACTTTCTTCTGTTATCATATAATCTATAATAACCCCATGTAATTGAGTTATTCGCCTGACGTGAGATACAGCAAGATAGACTAAGTTTGACCACTCGATCCGGTCATCTACAATCCAGATATTTGTATCAGAGATAGTTAATCACTGAGACGAGTGAATTGTTATATCGTATCTTAACGTCGACGTTGATTTATCTATATTTAATGCCTCTTCAACTGTATTAATAGCGACAAAAATAATGTCATTCAATACCAGATTTTGTACCCCACCACCAGGAATTTCAACTTTAATATTTTGTCGTCGAGTATCTGCTGGGCGAAAACATAATGGTACAGGTAGATGTGAAAATTTTTCTTTATGTAGCGTAAATAATTTCTTCTGCAATTCATCACGAATTACCTTTCTACTTGCGACTATCAATTCAGTAGGTTTTCATAAAGTCAAAAAAATCATTCATGGTAGTTTCTGGAATTATCTCACGCATTACTTCACATTGTATTTGATCTGGTTGTAGTGTGATTAATCTTTTAAACTCTTTCAGCGGTTCATCAATAGCTCAATGATCATCATGTATTTATTCATAATAATCTACATTATTATTTAGCCATTCATGTGGAGACTGTCCAACAAAGGACGGTGGTTGACCATGATCGCCACACATAATCACAGCAGTATTGTTTGTTAATAGCCACTCACTAAATGTTTTAGTGTTTCTAACGGCAACGTGTCTATCTCGTCCCATATAATATAGTTAGGTATATATATCTCACCCATTCACTCAGGAGCACATGTGTCTCCACACCATCTAAAGAAACTATGATACGTACATCTTTTGTACTACTCGTTCTTTTATCTCTCTGGCTAGTTTATGTGTAGGTGTCAAAACGATCATATCTGAATTGTTGTTCATAAATAATTTAATCGCACGAGTTGTTTTCCTGACCCTCCACACCCATTAAGATAAACAGTATTATGTCTAGCCACAGGATCGAGCACCGATGGTGCAGATGACTCCGATATTTTGATATTATTTCTGTAATCTATTTTCTTAATTTCAACATCAGCAAATTCAGAATAACTAAGTATATTCTCTTGCTTAATCCTCCATGCCCCCACCTCACCATTACCGAGTCACGGATTTAATAAATACTTATATTTTTTGTTTATATAAAATGAGTCCGTAGCGACGCTAACAGCGTGACGAGGAAATCTATTTATCATCGACTGTATTTTTATTAATACCTAGGCTAGCATTGGACATCTTAAATGAGTAAACTGCGGTAAGTCGCCTTCAATATAGCTCAAAAAAGTACCTAGTTTTGTCCCATCCGATAAAAAGCTTTACTTCGGCTTATAAATGTGTTTTTCTAGGTTGTATCAGCGATTATAACAGCTAACTCAGCATCGTCCATAATCAGTCTTGTACTGTGTCGTTTATGACCGTATAAAATACCTTGAGTAAACTTACCGATTATCTTTCTACAAAGATCTTTTGCACGTTTTTCATCGTGCTTCTCTCTGCATTTACGTATTTTAATAATGTTATCTTCGGCAAGATCAGGAAATTTTTTCCTAACATCTTCTATATTAAATCTTTCCAGTTCTGGTAACCAAACATGCTTTTGTGGACTATAGGATATAATCACTTCATTTACCTATAACGATACTACTAGTCCAGCATCATGCATATATCTTAATAACACTATTGAAGTCCAACATTTTTCTGTAAAATGCTTACCAAACCAAATATAAGATATCGGATGAAGATCTTTTGCGAACTGGAATGATTCTATAAATGCAAATCCGGTTAAGTCAAAATCTGATAAGGGTCCATTACCGAAACTCTGACCATGTCATGTGTAGGGTGTCCTGATCTGTTAAAATATTTAGAATACTCTCCATATCCTAGAAAACTTCCAGGATAACATGCAGCCATATCGATTGATATAGCATCATTATAATCGTATTTAGTATTTCATAATCCACCGTGCTCATATTCTATGCAACTTTTTTGTATATCCTCAATAAATTCTGATCTTGTCGGTTTCCATGATTTTTTCCTGAGCAAAATGGGCTGCGACTGATGGTACAGTAAACAATTATTCAGTAGTTGTCTGATTTTGTCATCGTCAGAAGTATATTTTAATGCAAGATTTCTCATTTCATCATAAAGAGATTCTGTACGATAAATATCACCATTGGGCGGTACAAACTGATTATGATAATAATTGTTATAGGGCTTCCACTTTTTATATATTTTGGTTTGTACAATATCTCTCTTGTTAGTATTTTCACTGTTATTGGAAATCTTAATGACTTTTCCAGCTTAGCAACATCCTTAATAGATGCACCAGAAATTTTAACGGTCTCTCCCCATTCACGTTTTTTTACGTCTTAAATCTGTTAAGCAATAACCAGGCATCGCATTTGTAAAATGTTCTAAAATACGCTCAGTCACGCAGTTTTTTTTACACTGACAATTTCATAGGTTTGAGATCCTCAATATTAGGTTGATCATTCAATAAAAACAACCCATACCACAGCAGTAACTGGATACCCTCGCTCAAAATACGGCCTATAAATAACAGGCAGTATTCCAGGTTTGGATTTATTATTTAATAATATCGTTTTATTATTTCCAGACTGTACATGAACGGGGTCCCTTTTATCACGAATCATCCAAATATTATCGTCTGTTTCCAAAATAAATTTTATTAAAATAAGATATTTTTGATTATCAAGGTGGTTAATAATTACTTCACCCCGTCTCTCGTTCATCACATTATTGATGTTTCAAACTTTAAAAGTTGACCACACATATACCATATAATCTTTACGAAATTCCATCTTAGCCTCTGGGTTAAGTTTGGTTATATCTGCATTCGTTAAAGCTAGATCTTGCATCAAAACACTAAATTTATATCCTAGTAGTCTGTCAAGGTCAAATCTAGTAGCAGATGGTTCAATTGTTGATAATTCCTCCATCATTATAATTAAAAGAAATATTCAAATTGAAATTTAGTATATAGCTCTTATTGTGATAAACCATGCGTAAACAAAAACAAATACTGTAGTTACCATATGCAAAGTATCAGACATGGAAGTACCGGGCCAAAACCATGTGTCCAAAGTGATATTGGAGTTAGTGGAAAAACTCAACTATGTGCAGGTTGTGGTGGTTATAAATATAGACAACTTAAGCACTATTTTGACAAAACAAATATGTCGACAGGTAAATCCCCTATAAAAACAGAAAAGGATTATCTAACCAGATTTCAAAAAATAATTTAGACAAATAAATATTATATATATGGAGCAAAAAGAATTTGATAGACATCCAATATATACGAATTACGAAGCATCTAAAGATGGTGCTATTAGGAACTGCAGATTGAAAAAACCAGTTGGTAGTCTTAATAATGTTGGTTATTTTAAATTTAGCATGAATGGAAATATAAATTATTATTCACATAAGTTTATCTACGAATGTTATTTTGGGGTAGTTAAAGATGGATTTGTTATTGATCACCTTGATGGTAATTATCAAAATAATAAATTATCGAATCTGCAAGTTAACACGTAGAGTCAGAATTTCAAACGTGGAAATACAGAAAGGTGTAAAGTATTCAGAAAGAGAGCGATTAAATCCTTAAATACAGAAACAGATCAAGAAATAATTTTCTCATCAATAAACGCAGCACCTAGATTTTTTAGCATTCATACACAATTGGTACAACATGTCTCAAGTTAAACATATAATTCTGCATATTCAATAAAGTATAACCAAAGTATTATATTTGAATACGTGTAATAACTGTATTCTTCATTCAGAATAATATTATTTTACTTTATATAAAGTTTGACTCTATCAATCTAGCCAAGGGTCCTGTTTAGCCACAATTACATTTATGGGCCCACATGCACTGTCACTGTCTTCAGTTTCACTGTTATTTATCACAGAATCAACATAACCTTTTATAGTCGCATTAACAACTGTCTATCATTATTCTTTCGTATTCGTGAGACTTTTTACCTTTTCGATTGAACGCATAAGAGATATGAACATCCTTACTTGTTTGTCATCTACAACAGCTAAAGATTCTAACATAGAATTATAAATTGACTTAACGAATCAGTAGTTAGAAGGTAACGTGAATTTATTCTGAAATTTTCTCTGCTGTAATAATTCAAAGTCATACATGATTTTTTCAGGACTGAGGTTATTGGATATTTGAATTCCTTCATGTTTCAATTTTTTAATAGCAGAAACAATATCAGCAATATTCTCACTGTGCATTTTATATATATATATATATATATATATATATATATATATATATATATATATATATATATATATATATATATATATAATGCACAGTGAGAATAGATACATGCGGGTACGGGTTCGAATCTCCGTGACAGCCACTAATGCTAATTTACTTATATATATATATATATATATATATATATATATATATATATATATATATATATATATATAAGTAAATTATCATTAGTGGCTGTCACGGAGATTCGAACCCGTACCCGCATGTATCACAGCCACACGGTTAAACCATAAGACTATGAGTGTGTCTTACACCATTATGTTGATATAGTTAATATATATGTGATTTGTGTTTGAGAATGCAGAGAAAAATGTGTGAACAGTAAATACTGAACAAATATTATAATTTATTATAGAATCGTATTATGAATTTGATTTATTTTTCAAACATGATACAATAAACATAATCACGTTGTATTTTCTGCATTAGAGTTGTCGTCCGTTGGAGTTGTTTACGAAACTATAAATAACTTTTGACCTAAATACCAGCGGCGGTGAAGGTTAGTAAGGTTTTATCTAAATTCGCTGAAATTTTAGGTTATAAGGACAGATATGTACCAGTATCTTTCCGTGTCACACTTTTGATTTTCGCTAACACCTAATTGTTTTTGTATGACATAATTTAGGTAATAATTGTCTGAAAAACGATGTATTTTGTCCGTATCAGACATCGAAAATATATTATCTTCATGTACAATGAGAAATTTTTTATTGTTCAACATAGATTCAGAGCATAATTATCGCGCCTGGTTTACTTATGAATCTATTAAATATCTGCTATAAATATTATTAAAAATGAATATTGGAGAGCCACATTCGGCCAGATTAGCTAGCGAACGTCTAGAGGCAATTAAAAAATATTTACCCGTCCGTGATGCAGTCAAGGGGTCAACTTCAATCACGCAAGTGGTCAACAATTGAGTTTGAAGAGGACACAAAACAATTATTTAGACCTATTACTGAGACCACCAAAGATATTCGACCTGCATTAGAAAAAATAGCAGAAGAAAGTAAGGAAACAAAAGAGAATCGTAGAGAATTTCCAGTCTAAATATCTGCTACTCGTGCTGCTCGACCAGCATTTAGAGTCACTAAAGAAAACCAACCCCTAAACAAGGAATTGGTAAATTTATTATTAACATTACTGAATTGATGCATAAATTTGATGAAGAAGCTGCTGAAATAATTATGAGTGTTAAAATTGAATTTGCACTGGGTACTTTTGCTAATCGAGAGATTACTTAAACCTGAACACACTAAATATTTTAAACAACTTGATCAGTTCCAAAAAGCATTATATCGCATACGTATGAATGTTCAAAAAAATAAACATAATGATCCATTATATAAGAATTATGCAAGGGGAATTGATGATATAATTCAGTCAAAAATAAAAGAAGCAGAACAAAAATAGAAGAAAAAACAGAAGAAAAACCAAGAAAAAGAGAAATAAAAGAAGGAAAAGAAAGGACAAAGCAAAAAAAAAGAGAAATAGAAGAAGCAATACAAGACGAGGGGGAAATAGTAGAAGTAATACAAAAAGAAGTAAAAGAAGAAGCGGAAATAGTAAAAAAAAATCAAAGAGAGGGACAGGAGGAGAAAAGAAGATTAGCAGCAAGAATTGAAGCAAGAGAAGCAGAACAAAAAGAAGAACAGAAAAAAAGATTAGAAGAAATAGAACAAGAGAAAATAATAGCAGTAAGAATGAAAGAAGATGAAGCAAGAATGTGAGAAGAAATAGAGACATGACAAATAGTAAAAAGGAGGGGATTAGCGGGATTAAGACAAGCAGAAATAATAAAAGAAATAAGGAAAGCAAAACAGAAAACAATAAAAGGAACATGTGCCACCAGACCCCTCTACTAGAACTGGACTCACCGCATAGGGAAGAGGTCTTATTACTCAATGTCGTAACAACGTCCTTGCTGATGTTGAACGACTAGAAATTCTGATTGGAGGAAAACGAGCTGATAATAATTTCCAGAAATCATTAATGAATCAGCAGATATTTGTGAAAGACTATTTACAGGCGGTATGATGGATATTAATGTGTATCATTCTCTCATTAATGAAATCGCAGATGATTATTATAGCGATTAAGTCACTGAACTAAGTATGTAATTAAATATAATGACTATTTAATAAAATGATAATATATAATACTCAACTATGGTCAGGGCAATTAACTCTCGAATAGCGATATATAAGGCAACCTACGGAGATGGGTTAGGTGATATTGTGCAAGGTCTTTTTAGAAGAATAGCCTTAAAAGCAATACCGATTGCAAAGCAGCTAGGAATGAAAGCTATAGATGTTGTTCGTGAAAAAGGTATAGGTGTTGCTGCTAATGTTGCTAGTAAAGCATTCTCGGTCATCAAAGATAGACTAGCAAGATTAATACGTAGACCTCAAGCAGTCCGACCTCAGCCGGTAAAATTACCTAGCACTGAATTAATGCTCGCAAATATTAGTAAAAAAATTAGTCAAGTCGCTAATTAAAAACTGGCAGAGTTGGCTGATATACCCTTATCAGAAAAAGCAAAAAAATATAACCGCGAGTCTCATAGCAGGAAGTAGTTTCACTTCCAGAAGTGGTCTTCGTTTTAGACGATAATAATTATAATAAATATGTTCAAACGCATAAATGTTCCTGCAATTGACATGGGCGCATCAGTCCTCAAAGATGAGTCTATACGTGATTATCAGTATTATTCTTACAACACACGAATTCCAAATCAGCGTGGAAGGAATGAACTTCAGGTTCATGATACAAGTAGATATTTCCTACTCTCTGAAGCATTTATTGAAGTCGAAGGTGAAATATTAAAAGCAGATAATACTGAATACCACGCTAACGTGAGTGTTGGTTTTGTTAATAATGATATAATGGTGTTGTTTGATAGCGCTACGTACATGACTGATGGAAAAAATATTGAATCAATTCAGAAAGATGTTGACATTGCCACAACAATACTTGGTCTTGCAAGATACAGTGACGATTATTCGAGATCAGCTGGTCTATTAGTAATGGTTATAAAAGATACTTCTAATTCTCCAGAGCACCAACAATATGAAATAGGACGACCAAACATTTTTGCTAGAAATGCCGATGCGGTTGTACAAAATATGATTATTAATGTAGATCCTGATTTTAACTTAGGATTTAGATCATGTCGAGCGATGTTAAATGGAAATAGAAGAGTATTTTCATGTGCAATTCCACTATCACATATCTTCGGATTCTGTGGAAATGTCAGAAAAATCATTTTCGGAGCCAGACATACAGTTGTACTAGTACGAAAGGCTACAGACAATGATGCAATATGGAGACCCGCCGGTGATGCTGGTATAATAATTCTTACAAAACTTTCACTGTGAGTACCAGTGATGAATCCGTCAATATCCGAAGAACAACGATTACTATCCTTCATGTTGTTGTTGTTGGGTTTAACGCCATTTTCAGCACACGATAGGCTATTCATGGCAGCCAGTATTAATGGTGGAGGAAAAAACCGGGAAATCACTGGAAAGAACCACCGACCCACGAGAAGTTACTGGCAAGCTTTCTCACATATCCACATTTGCCAAATCCTAGACTCGAACCCACGCAGACAGAGGTGAGATGGCAGTGATCCGTAACGGACAGCGCTTTAGACCACTCGGCCACTCGGGGCCCCTATCCTTTATGAGTCAACGGGGTAAATCAATGCTGTCATGGCTGACAATAACCACAGATGCTATCCAGAGTAATATTAAGTGTTTATTTACATGACAAATAGTCTCTCAGCAAGGTGTTTCTGCGCCCAGACATATATTTATTGCATTGAAAGATGCTGCACGAGTAAATGATCAAACGCGTAGTCACATTATATTTGACAGTCTGGTGTTTCTGAGGTTTCATTAAGGATAAATGGACATCAAGAACCATCCTAGAATATATTACTGAATTTCGATCCAAATTATGTAGCGCGTGAATATCATCGTCTTATGACGTTTATGGGATGTGATCAAAATGTTGATACTCGATTACAAATATCTCAGCTAGATTTTACAAACTTGTATCTGTTTTATTACTTTTCGCTCGAACATTTAGATTTAGCCAGACAATCTGTAGTCGATATACATTTTCGAGTTAGTGTAACAAGAGTAGCTATTGATAATTATAGAGCAGATGTTGTTATACTTAGCGATAAATCAATGATCTTTGAAGATGTTGTTGGACGAAGGAGAGTCGTTGATGCTCCAGTAGAAAATATGTTACACGTAATTAGATCATTCAAGAATAATATAAATGTCATACAACCACGCTGATGTTACCCTGACTCCTGGTCAGGTCAAACGACTGCAATCAGCATCAAACAATAACTGTGGAGTAAAAATATCGTTGAATAAGGAACAAATGAGGGGTTCAAATAAATTATCGTTGATCGATCGTCAATTCAAAAACTTTAATGAAGTAAAAAAATAAGAAAAGGCGTCAAACGTAGTCTTTCTGCAGGCGCTGTCAAAGATACTTTTAAAACAGGTGGTATGTTTCCCCATCTCGCAGCTATACCGGCATTGATAGCCGCTGCAGCCCCTGCTGTTGCAAAATCAGCTGTATTTGGTGCTGTTGGAACTGCTGCTGAAATGGCATTAATAAAAGCAACCGGCCAGGGAATCAAAAAAAAAAAAAAGAGGGGAAAAGGTCTCAGATTACCAGGGACCCCGTATTCATGGTACGGAAAAGGTCTAAGACTTCCAGGGACAGTTTACTGATCTCGCCTATGTCTAATTTTGATTTACTCGATGCTGCTAAAAAATTAAAAATAAAAAAAAAACTTTAGAGGTGTTTTTATGCGAGATCAGCTACCAAAACAACCGAACAATACTGAAACAGGTATTATTAATCTCGATAAAAACTCTGGATCAGGTATCCACTGGGTAGCGTATGCAATTGATCCACTTAGGATTATCTATTTTGATTCATATGGATTAGCGCCACCAAAAAGAATTTCTTCATTATGTCAGTAATAATACTGCTCCAATCTGGTATTCTACATTACCAACACAAACATTAACTGATCCACCAATATGTGGTCGTGAATTACTTAATGTACTTGATGCTGTATCTATGACACCGCCATGACCCCCGCCCCCCAAAGTCGTGCATGAATATACCATGCTGGAACATTTACACAGACATTAGTAAATATAATGGTAGATATTTACGGAAAATCTGCTCGTGGTAAAGCTCAGCAGCAAGGTGATTTATCTAAATATGTAACCTTCGATCAGCTCAGAAATGAGATTGATGATTTTTTTAATATTGCAAGTGTGGATCAAAATGAAGTGGTTATTTTTCAGGATAAGCAAGGACGATTAAAGACGAGTAACATACAGCTACTAGACGTACTTATACGAATTTCTACTGCAATTGCTGATAATATTGTTACTTTTACTGATCAGGGAAAAACACAAGATTCCGGTAAGTCAGTTAACAATTATGTTAAGACGACTGGCGGTGTATTTAGTGGAGACGTTATTATGAACAAAAATAAAATTACAGATCTTGGATATCCAACTACAGAGATGATGCTACAACAAAAAATATGTTGACTACCAGGAATCTAAATACGTATTAACCAAAGTTGGTAAATGCGTGCATTTCTCAATATGGACAATAATGGTATTAGTAATTTAAGAACACTAGAATCTGAGTTTGATGCTGCTACAAAACATACGTCACTGATAAGGAATTTCAATCAGTAGTCGAATAGCCAAAATCGAAACTGATTTTACCGGTCGCGTGAATACGTTTTTGAGTTTTCGCATAAACATAAACAGAACTAATAACGAAGTGTTTTGAAGTTCACCAAATGTTGATATAAAACTTACTGATATTAACACAAAACTCAATGATATTATCGCTGGAATTCCGGATATGATTAAAAACACAAACCTGATTAAAATTCCTCACAGTCAGATAAGAAATATTGTGTATATTGTTACATCTAGGCTTGGATTGTGAACACCAGAAAATAAAACCATCAAAGACACCGCGAAGATCAATGGTATATATATATATATATATATATATATATATATATATATATATATATATATATATATATATATATATATATATATATATATATATATATATAGGATGTCCGTACTTAGCGTTGCAGATTTTAAAATATCCACTTCATCTACATCAACTGGCGATTTTTCTAAAACTATATCTGTGTTGTTACATAAAGATTCTGACGAAACGTTTACGCTGGAGTCATCAAGTAGAAGTTTGTCTCAAAGTAATTACTGGTGGTGTTTGGAATTTGTAACTCAATATAATTACTTAACTTCATAGTATAATGGACCAAATGACCACGTCACCTATCGACGTTCAACGTCACAGATATAATCTAGCATGTGAATGTTTGACTAAACTAAAAAATCCATCGACGATTATACAGAAAAAGTAAAAATAAATAATATGGTTGTTATCGATATAGTTGTGTACTCAGTTTCTGCTATTGTTCCTGGATCCGGATTAATATTATCGACATTAACAATGATAGCTCCAGCAATTATAACAATTATTGTTTTAACTTCAACGACTATAGCAAGTATTTTTAGTATTATTGATAAAAATAACTACATGTGCGAATGATAAATTACGTGAGTATATGATAAAGTTGCATACAGCAACAACAACCTACTCTAAATTATCTGGGTATATTTCCACGTATCTCAGCGATAGTAGAATGTCTGATGAGGAGTTCGTAACAATAATTAAAACCTACGATGAAGCATTCAGAATGACTAACAATCCTAAAGACAATAACCAGAATAAAATAAATGGAGAATTAAACAATAATAATAACAATAATGTCAGTGTCTGAACATCGTTCGGATATTGAGTCGAAAGAGTTGTTACAGCAGATCTTCACTAACATAACTCCCTCAAAAACTACCAGTCCTGAATTTAGCGTTAACTTTCCAACTGCAATTCCAGTAAAAGAGATAGCATTAGCTCAGTTACGGGTTTATTATAACTGGCCTAATATTATATCAAAACCATTTGGTGGACTACAGCCAAATGATTCATTAGTATTTGCAAAATAAAAATAAATCTTATGGAACTGCCGATTGTCAAGTAGTTAGTATTCCAACTGGCAGTTATC
Organism: Potamilus streckersoni; assembly: GCA_016746295.1. Taxonomy (NCBI): domain Eukaryota; kingdom Metazoa; phylum Mollusca; class Bivalvia; order Unionida; family Unionidae; genus Potamilus; species Potamilus streckersoni. The sequence goes on along the minus strand of JAEAOA010001883.1, from coordinate 240,825 downwards.
AAATAGAGCAAATTAATGAGGAATTTCAGCGCAGAATTAAGTCTATTACTCGGGAAGAATCGAATTACTGTTTACGAGCCAACATTATCGTCAGTGATTGAAATATATTCTCCTGGCTATGATGTGGATATTTATCAGAGTTCGATTAGATCAGTGTTAGGATGGCCTAAACTTGTACCTGTTTATCAAGGTCCACCAGGGCCAACTAAAAATGAGTTTAAAACGAGTAAAGAAAAATTCATTAAAGATCCAGAATATCTAAAACAACATCCATGGAGTTATTTTTTTTTAAATTTGATACAAACGACGATAGATATTACTTTACCGATTTTGACGGTAAAAAGATACCCAAGGTAAGTAGATCAGCATTTAATTTCGTCATAGAACTCAGGACGAAAAATCGACAGGTTGTTGATGAAAATTTTTTAAAGAATTTTTAAATACTCTTAAGCTTGAATACGATAAATCATTTAAGGAATTAAAAATTTAATTACTTCATTATCGCATCATTATGATGATAATGTAAAGCAGCAAATAATCGAGTTAATAAAACACTTAAATGGGATCCTATTCAATTTGTACATTGCCAATAAAAGTCTCATAAACATTGCAAATATTCCTGATATGTATGGTTTTTGCACTAATCATGAGCGTAAACAGTTATTTCTTAATCATTATAAAATAGCAGAAGAACAATTACAAACATTTATTATACCAGTTCTAAAAAACGATAAAATGAAGAAATCATTAAATGATCTTATTGAAGAATATTTTCCGGGAGTAATTGAATAGTGGAAACAATTAATCCCGTTTCCAACTGTTCTCATATATACTAATTACCCATATGGAACAGGACGTTATATTTCACCTAATATTGTTAATATAACATCCACCATCGTACTTAATCTAATATGCGATATAATTGACAGTAGCTACCACGTCGACCTCTCTAAGTCTAATCAGGCCCAGCAGGGATACATATTACATTCGTCCAGTATTCAAACACCTCCAGGGTGGCTTATTGTATCTGAGCCAATAAATCAAGTCTACTCACGTGTACATAATCCATTATTGTCGAGAATAAATTTCAAGCTTACAAATCGGGATGGAAATATTACTGACTTAAGAAACGAAACGCTATATATTAATTTATACATAAGCTCGTAGATTGGTCTAGATAAAATATTTGGTTTACTCCCCTTGACTGTCAAGAGCAGCAGGGAGGGGTGAAGGACAACTATTGGGTCGCTTTACAGGTAAACAAGATCGCCTTACATAGTCAGGAAAAATACGTCAACAATATTATAACAAACTTAGCTAACCTCATGACAAAGTCAGGCGTGTGGAAATATACTTAGAGACTTTGGTTTAGCGTTATTGACCTTTTTCAGCCTCTGTAGGAACCTATATTTTTCGTTATGACTCGAGCAAAATTTTGTAGGTTCACCAACCCTGCTACTATCTGTTTGCGCATACAATCTCAATGGAACATAATTTTTATATTGTTTTATATTTCGTACATTTTGCGTAATCCATAAGACATATTCGATATTATCTTTTGTTATCATATTATCATATAAATATTTGATAAGTAAAAGAAAGCTTAATAGTTTACACCATTTCTAACGGGGAGAGATTTATGGATATTTAGTTTGTATTATGCGCTTGAATTCTGGATTATTGAACATAATGATACGAAAGTTTGCATTATTTGGGATTTGATTTACAATACAGTGTCTTGTCAAATTTAATATTCAAGGGCAATAATTGTTTGCTGACTTTTAAGTACTTTCTGTTGCATATTTTACCACACAGAGTCGTATCGAGACACAATTTAACCGCATCAATAAAATACGTACCTGTACAACCATGTAAAGTATATATATGACTGGTACAAGGCAATACTACAGCTATATGTGGTTACTTGCTCCTGGTAAATAAGATACCGATTAGATCCGTTCACATTAGCGCCCTCTATTTTGAGTGGTGTGCTAATATCACACCAGTACAACACTCCAGCTGCAATAAATAAGTAATCATTCATTTTACGCATTGAATTATTCTTGATATTGGCTGTGTCATACTGGAATAATGATAATGTTTAGGAAATATTTATATTTTACTATGCTCAGTAAAGCAATAATGAGTCGTGATAATGTTAGAACAAATATGACAATTTATGCAAGGTATCAATTTCTTGATATTTGTGAAATGAAGATACATTGTTTCGTATATATGTACTTATATTGTTTTCTTCTAATCGTCTTGATTCTCTTGCAATCCTAATGACCATCATTCTACAATACTGAGAAGGAATTTGAACAAAATTTGATTGAAAGATCATTAACAGTTATTTATATTTAATTTAAAAATAATGATAAAATTAATAAATTTAATTTTTCAGCATGGATTACTATACAGACGACAAACATATGAACGATTGCATTTTTATTAAAGTTTTATAACTAGTAAAACATAGAAATATATAGGTGTGGTTGATTTTAATAAGATTCAAATATTCATATGTTGCAATTTTGAAATATTTCTTGTTTATGTGTTAAAAAGTCACACAACAAGCACTGTCACTGCATGCGGAGTTTCTTGATTAGGATTGCCTTTGTCAATGATTAAAGAAAAGAAGCTACAAGATATAAATGCTTCATAACATTTCATACAAAGAAGTCATACGATTTGAGAGCCAATGTAGAAGAGACATAGACCATTAAAATCCACATCCAGGCCATATGGAGTTGAAAGTCCGGTATTCACAACCTCTTGTCGGTTTGTACCATCGTAGTTGGACTTTTCGATTTTAGCAGGGCTTCCCGAATCAACCCAATAGATAGTGCTGCAAAAAAGAATATGCAAGAGATACAGGCCATAAAATGAAAAGAGCTCAATGATAGAACATTTCTTTTAGTAAATGTTTTGCCTTCTTAATTGCTGAAATCAACATATGAAATAGTCAAACTTAGATAAATAGATACGTTGATATTGATATAGCAAAATGATCATTTTATAAAAATGTGGATCTTCAAGCATAATACTATCCTTTTAATTTTGTGCCGGAACATATACATTTTTGTTCCATATTTGGCATGTCAAAGAATGCACTATAAGACGAACTAAATAAGATGCACAGATATATAGGAACAAATATATCACCGAAAATGTTGACATATTTGTGTACCTAAACAACATTCACCACTTTTGCACATTAAGTGCCATTCGTTTTGTGCTCTTCAACAAATATTTATAATATAGTAATCAATAATTGTTGGGAACGGATACGATTTACTTTGCTTTTTGAATATGTATATATTTTTTGACCTCACGTCAAAACGTATCAAGTATACATAGGTTCCGTTCTTACCTCTAAGTACTTCTCCCATCAGGTAGATGGATGTTACATGTAATATGATGTTTGTTTTTTTTTTCTATTCAAGTAACATCAGTCAAAATATGACCATAGGATACGTATTCCAGCAGGTTTTATATGACTATTGCTAACGTAATGTTTCACTTTAAAGATTTGAGGATGTCTAAATATTTGAAGTGTTATTGAAACGAAACTGTTTGGCCAATATTGACGAAAGAGTTTTAACTTTATAAAGAATCCATGTTAAAGTGTCTCGCCTTTTACAATTTTAACTAGCAAATTAGTCTTTTTATTATAGACTTTCCCTTAGCGACCAAACTGCAAGGAACAATCAAATCAAAATACGAATTCGGAGTTATGTTCATTTTTCCATCACTTGCAGTTGCAAACGTTACGTTTCCAATTTTAGAAGCAATATTCTCTGAAATGAAAATAAAATGTAATACAACTGTATGCGCCATTTAAACACACACACACACACATATATATATATATATATATATATATATATATATATATATATATATATATATATATATATATATATATATATATACACATACATACATACATACATACATACATACATACATACATACATACATACATACATACATACATAGATGCAATAAATTGACGACGAACAGTACGAAACTAGTAACTAACTAGCCTAAGCGCTTTCGACTCTTAATGAGTCTTTTTTACAAACAACGTTTTTGTGTTTATTTGTTTGTCTTATATATGTTTTGTATTTGCCTTTGAAAAAGACTCATTAAGAGTCGAAAGCGCTTAGGCTAGTTAGTTACTAGTTTCGTACTGTTCGTCATCAGTTTATTGCATCTATTTTAATAAATCCCTGACACACGTGATCCCTTGGTGGATCCAGTACGCTTGAAAGGGTTGTTATTCGCCATATGATTTGTATTCTTTATATATATATATATATATATATATATATATATATATATATATATATATATATATATATATATATATATATATATATATATATATATATATATATACTACTTGTACACTTTAAAATAAATGTGGTTAAAAAGTGTACCAAAAATAATTATTATAAATACTACTATTACTAATAATTCTTCTAATGCTTCAATTTAACAGCTATTATTATTATTATTATTATTATTATTATTATTATTATTATTATTATTATTATTATTATTATTTGTGAAAATTTTGTGCCGAAAATTTTAAGCTGTTATGCCAGTAAATTTTCCTCAAAAGATTTTTCTTCTAATCTGGATTAAAATTTAGATTAATAAAGAAATAATGCACAAAACTATATGTATAAATTTTCCCAAGTTATGATTAATTAATACAAAAGACATAATGTGCCATAGAAGGCTTTCATTCATTAACTATTAATAAATTCTTGTTGCAATTAGTTTTATTTAAGGTAATGCTTTCTCGTGCTCTGAAAGTCTAGTGAATATATAAAACTGCCCAATGCATGTACATGACAGTAAGTAGACTGCCATGTTTCTACTATCTTAAAACGAAAATACCATTAAATACCTGTCCATTGCGTAAACTACTGGGTTTTCGTTGATTTTGCATAGACTTCCAATACACATTAAAACCAAGATACAAACGCACTCTGACATCAATCTATAATTATTTTCCATTTTTCGATCTATTTAAATGAGCATTAGAAATTCTGTAATTAGTGCGAGACATACTCTTTGTTTACTCATTACCTTTTCGTTTAAACGAACAAGAAGCTGAGATTATTTTTTGTGTCTATTGGTTGCAAAATAGACCGTTTTGATCATATCTGTGTTAAAAGCAATCATGTCTCTATTTTGTTCTAGATGCCTGCACATTCCATTGTGTGGTGTGCTGGCTTTAAGGAGGGAATCTTATCAATTTATAACAATTAATTGTACTATTACGTATGACTTTATTGTCATAGACGAAAAGATGAAAAATAATTTATAGCGCGTGCTGAAGCACTTCCACTAAAACAAATATATCATACAATGAGCACAATAGCATCTTCCATTCTGAAAGATCAATTCAAACTAGAGATTGCAAACTTTAATAAGGAATAATAGAGAGCCTGAAAAAATTGGTCAACTAGTAAAATTAGTTATTAGAAACTACAAAAAAAACTTGGGTTTTGATTGACAATATAATATAGATTAAATTTCACTGGCATGTACATCGTTTATGACAAAAGTGTTATATACCTAGAAGATAAATGGATGTCACCAAATGTTTCTAAGACTGAGAGACTTTAAGAAGTCAATTAATTCCCATATATTTCCTTTCGGTGGTGGATATATATATATATATATATATATATATATATATATATATATATATATATATATATATATATATATATATATATATAACATTTTCTAAATCGTCTTATTATCCTTCAATTTTTACTATAAGAATAACCGGTATAGAATCAAATATCCGGGATATAATCTGCGTTACATATGTACACAAAGTAAAAATAGATGTCGCTTTGGCTTGTAGACTTTTAGGGAATTATACAACGTTTTCAGTTTCCGCAACTAGTCTATACAAGCTGGTTGTATTTATAGTTTTAGCACATGTGAAGACAGAAATGTAGAGGTTTACAAACACAACGTTTTTGTGTTTATTTGTTTGTCGTAACTATGTGTTGTATTTGCCTTTGAAAAAGACTCATTAAGAGTCGAAAGCGCTTAGGCTAGTTAGTTACTAGTTTCGTACTGTTCGTCGTCAGTTTATTGCATATATTTTAATTAATCCCTGACACACGTGATCCCTTGGTGGATCCAGTACACTTGAGAGGGTTGTTATTCGCCATATGATTTGTATTCTTTATATATATATATATATATATATATATATATATATATATATATATATATATATATATATATATATATATATATATATGACTCAATGTGCTCTTGAAATGCCAATTTGAGCATTTGATCGTACGACGTACGGAAGCCTTGTTTGAGGAAGCCCACCCATACCAAAAACCTACGCGAAATGCAAAAAAATTGGAATTCGTTTTACATACAGTGATCATAAATAGATTTTTTCGTTCCATGCAAACATAAACACCATTTTGTTTCACTTTCAAGCATAATGGTACAATGTTCTTATCTAAAAGAAATTAACGATGATGTCTTTGACACTTGACTAACCCATTCCAAATCATATTAGAAAACAAATGGGTACACGCTGAATTAATAGGCATCCAATCGGGATAGGTATAGAGTCAAACAAATCATCATCTTGTAACAAAAGTGAGGATTATAAAGATAGTAGATATATTCTGATAAGCAACCCAATATGTCTATCTGGGGAAACTCATGTATTGATGTACCTCAGTAGGTTAAAAATAAATAGGCTTTCATAAACGTAAAACTTTTTAAAAAGTAATGCAAACTGGTTTTGTCTTTTTGCTCTATAAAGTTGAATCTTTACTAAGTATTTGGTCTGATGCTTTATAAAGACCAACAAAATGAGGTTTCGTTAGATATATCAAGATCTCAATTCTAAAAGAAAGAAACGAAAATATTAATTTGTGTACAACATATTGAAATCTCTAGTTATTGGAAGATAAAAACATCCAAATTTAAGCTAGTGCTTTGATATCGATTGGAGTGTAAGAGAAGCGTGCTCCAATCAATAATTCATATCCTGAATATAATAAGGACATTGAAATGAATTTAGATTAAGCATTTATTATTGTCCAGCTTTCACTTGGTAATGGAAAAAGCCTAATTAATAAGCCAGTTCAATCGGATAGAAGTCAAATAATGTTTTTTATCGCACCATTCAATCAATAAAAACTTATTAGATTTCGTTGTGAATTTGGGAACAAAGTAATTGATAATCACCATAGGGTATAATTAAATTAATTAGGTTTACAATGTGAATGACCACTGGAAGGTTATGGACATGATCCAAAAGGTCGTTACTTGGAAAAATACCGTCCACACTCACACTCTACCCCCCCACTAAAACTTGATATAAAGTTAAACCTGTCCTTGGAAAGCACGCGAGAAGCACGCGTCATTATGGACAAATATCTTTTGAGACTGGATAAAGCACTTGTGATTAAACAGCTTCCAGAATATAAAAAGGCTTTGAGCTGTTTTGTTCTCAGTGCAATTCCATGCTCTCAAAAGAGTATTATGTCTATTTCTTACAGGTAAGAAACTTATGCTTTATACTCGCTTTTGGAAGTTAAAGATTTTATAGTGAGTTGTGGTACTCTTCTGAATTATTTTTATTTCATTAATATAATGTAATAGTGAGTTCTCTTTTCTACTATGAAATATTTTACTGATTTAATATTTTACTGAATTGATGTACATTATATTTATAATATAATATTATTGAGTTCCCTTCTTCCACAATCATAATGTAATTTAAATATTTTACAGCTTCGCTGTTCATTAGTATTTGTTTGAAATAATTACTAGCTTCATGTTATAATTTAATTGAGAATAAATATATATTCTTTAAATAATAAGTACAACATTCACAGATCTTTTTCAGGTCTTTACCTTACAATAAATAAAATAAAATACATTTATTACAGTTATTGAATTTTAGGCTCTTTAAATATTTAAATCACTTGTATTCAAAAATACAGAAAAATGAATGGACAAATGAAATACTAGATTGTGGAAGAACTATTTAATAAGTATTGTAATATGTATTGTATGTATTTTCAACATAAATAAATTTACATGTTGTATCTTTAGAATATGTATCTATATATATGTCAATAAAGTACGATTCCATGCTCTCAAAAGAGTATTATGTCTATTTCTTACAGCGATCCCACCTCTTCGCAGCCAAGCATTCCCCACAAAAAGATGTAACCGTATCTACACCATCATATGTGACACCTTATTCTTATGAATGCTGAACTTTCTGCCTTCTCGTAATTAGACACGAGAAGAAGGTTATGATAGAAACGTCTAAAAACATCAGACAATTCCTATCATAATAGATACAGTTGTAGCTTTGACAGATAGCCTATGGCATTCAATGCATTATAATTAAATTTAAACATGATATCTCCGTAATGGTCATAATAATAAAGAAAATTTCATTCGAATAGTAATGGTCACATGAGAAGAAAACATATGACTAAGATAAATGATATGTCTGTTTTAATATCATCACGAGCTTGAAGGAAAGAAAGATGTGCAAGAAATGCTTAAATATCTTCCATGAGGAAGAAAAGCTCTCAGCTCACAAAGCCCATGCCTCGGTTTGAACTCATTACATATTGTGCCTGAAATGAGAGTGGATGTAAAACGGTTGAATTTATCATCTCCATTTAAAGTTACATATGTTACATATTGTGGCATTGTAGATTTTCTGCCTTATGCGAAGTTTACGAGGTTTACACCACAAAATTGAAAATGCTGCACTGATTATCCCAGTAGATCCTAGACGTTGTAACTGCGAAGGAAATGCTATCATGGTGTTTAAGTACGTCATCTGCATTCATAAGTGTTTTACGTAAATATCCTACAGAGATACTAACTGCATTTAGTTCTAGAATCTAACTTATTACAAACCGAGGAAGCACGACTGTCACACATGAAGATGGAGATTCGTATGTCAAGAATATGCATTGATCTTGACAACGACACACACACACACAATGACAGGTTGTTGATGAATCACTATTGACTTATAAGTGTTTTAAAAATGATCCTACATATATAATCATAGCGAAACAAACTATTATGTTAATGATGCCACATACAATATGATTGATATAATGAAACAACAATAATACACAGGTATTGTCAACTAAAATTTATGTGATTGGGCGATGAACCAACAATTGCCTGAGAAATGTTTCAGATGGAAGAGCGATGAATAAATTACATTGTTGGATAATCGATTCAACGAGAAGTTTTGTTGTTAGTGATACTACATTTTGTTCAAAAGTGAATTTGTAAATACCATCATATTAATACAAGATTCTTCCCCTTTGTCAAAAACGATTTGTGAGAGTTGAATAGAAAATTAATCAATTATTGCAGGGCTAATACACCAACTGCACCAATTGTGCAGAGTGAGAAAAACAACTCAGAACAACGACAAACATGTGCTACATAATATACTCTGAAGCATGTGCTACAAATGGGTTTTATGGATGCTATATTAATTTTACCACACCAACATAGACCCCAAATATAGAGATAGAATTAAACCATTCATGAGTCAAACAGGTTCGACAGGTATTCATGATAATGCAGAAAATTATGACATTAAAATAAGTCAATTTGTTCAAGATGTCAAAAGGGAGTGAGAAATTTAACGAAGGATTAATGAGACGATAATCATTTTTACAATTAGAGAAATATGTGGATTGGAAGAAAATATGTTCATACAGAAGTGGTTAGGGAAAAAATCGTGAACAATATCTGTTTACAAATAATGCATTTGATATAGTCATACAATCATCATGTATGAATTATCACAAACAAATTATTTTTTTTGGATTTGATTCGTATAACTGTAAGTTGTTTTTCCTAATTTTGTACTTGGTTTTCTAAGCAAATAAATTATTTGTTAAATATTATAAAGCTTGTCGTTTATTTTCACTGTTACTTTTTGAAAGGGCCTATTTTCGTAACATTAGTAAAATATTGACAACCAGTGGTCGAGATCTGTAAGGAAAAATGGGAGGCTTGCTGCGCAATCATAATTTAAAAATTGTAAGTGGCTCATTTTAATTTTAAAGAGAATGTACCACTACCAGTAGCCTAGATTCGTGTTCTTATAACAGAAATTACAAGAGAATCTCTCGGTGATTGACATTTAAAATAGGTTTAATTTAAATGCTAAAAGATTCAAATGAGTAAATAATATTTTTTACAAAACTTTAATTAAGTAATAGCAATCGATCAATAAGGAGTGCAGAGGCTTAAAATACCCATTTATTGGATCTGTTACAATGGCTCGCGGATTGACCAAACCACTGCTGATAATTGTTTTCTGTAAAGAACCGTCAAGACTGATGGCAGCTATAATATCATTTCCCATGTCCGTGTAAAACAGGAGTCTGGATATCGAGTCCAAAGCAATTCCATAAGTCTGAGCAACTAAATAGATAACAAAAAAATTAAAGGTAAAAGACTAATATACTACTTTAGATTGTTATATTAGATCAGTCATACCTCTATGACACTGGATGAAGTGATGTGTGTACACAAAGCTAAATTTAATATCAATGAGTTTTCTTCTAAGCAGGAAAAGAGCTATAACATGATCAGCGTCTTATTGCAAAGCTATCTTTTACTTTAGATTAGTATTAATTCAACATTACACATTCTTTAGAAACAAATATCTTGAAAGGTTCATACAAAATCAATCTATGAAATATTGTTGCTGGAAATAACTTTTTGATAGAAAGCAAAAAATCAAATAAATATGTGACCGATAATAGATTTACCAGATAAAATCACTTCTTTTCAACAATGCATCAAGACTGAGGTGGAATTTTACTAACAAAATAAACTGTTAATGACAATGAATTGTGATGTATTTTACACAAACATATACATGTTCTTTACATGTAAATATGTGATTGTGAATGAAGTTTGGATTAGTAATATCTTATCAGATTGAAACACTCCCTATAGTGACAAAAATGTCAAAAATATTTCGCAAACTCACTGCCATTCAAGGAGCGCAAGGTCGTTTCGTTGCTTCCAAATATCAATCTTGAAATAATATGCCGATTCCCATTGACCGAGTATATAACATCAGAAGTTGGGTCGTAATCGATGTCATAAATGTTGTCCCTATTTTGAAGTGGAATGTTGACAAAACTATAATTGTTTTTGATGTCCATCAGATGCATAGCACCGTAACCACTGTACGCAACCAGTATAACGTCGTAAAGCAGATCATCTGGTGAATAAAACCAATAAATGTTTTTCTTAGAAAGGAAAATTAAAATGAGCATTTATAGCGTGTATTTTGTAAATATTTGTTTACAAAGAATCATAAAACTGATTAGACACACACACACACACACACACACACACACACACACACTCAAACTATCACACACGCATACACACACTCAGAAACACATAAATACACATACTCATACACACACATTTATCTATGCACGTGTTTTCTATTTGAATAAGTCGCCAACTTACGGATTTTTTAAAGTTCAAGTCAATGCTTTTGTCATTTCACTACCAACACTTATGTTTTGAGTTACCTCTGTGGTTACAACAGTTACCCTTTATCAGGTATTATCATATCTTTTATGGAAACGTGCATTAATTTTGCATGTTACCCAACATATAAAAATTTAAAAGCTATTAATCTCTTTTTACTAACGCAGTGTACAAATGGACGTTTGTATGATAAAATTATTAGCTCAGTAGAGATAAACATTAGTAGATAAATTTTGAACAAAACAAACACACACTTACACTCATACCACTCAGACACGCACACGTGTATATATATATATATATATATATATATATATATATATATATATATATATATATATATATATATATATATATATATATATATATATATATACAATAAACTGACGACAAACTGTGCGAAACTAGTAACTAACTAGCCTGAGCGCTTTCGACTCTTAATGAGTCTTTTTCAAAGGCAAATACAAAACATATATAAAACAAATAAATAAACACAAAAACGTTGTGTTTGTGGACCTCTACATGGCTTTCACCACATGGGTTAAAACAATAAATACAACCAGCTTGTAGAGACTTGTTGCGGATACTAAAAACTGTGTATAATTCCATAAAAGTCTACAAGCCAAAGCGACAGATATTTTTACTTTTTTGTACATTTATGTAACACAGATTATATCCCGGATATTTGATTCTATACCGGTTATTCTTATAGTAAAAATTGAAGGATACTAAGAAGCTTTAGAAAAAGTTAAATTCTACTAGTGCATTGTAAAGACGGGTAGTTCTGGCGTTGAAATTAGTTCTAGTTTACCACATAGCGCAAAATATTTTATTTGTATCTATTAAAATGACTAAAGGTAGGAACGCATTAAATTCTTTAAGAGATATTTCTTAAATCATTTGTAAATTATAGTTTTTATCTGACATGTTAAAAGGACGCAAATTGAAAACAATATTATCATTAACATCTTCATTGTTATCTAAAATATTGATTTTCACTCTGCTAAGTGTGCCTCTTTGTAATTTATTGCAAGTACTATTACACTTGTAAGAAACATAGTCTATAATGAAACTGGCAGAAAATCTAGTAAGCAAGAATAACAATTACTATTTTATGCATTGATGTTTTTACTTGATAGAGGAAATTAAGAATATTTTATTTATCACACACACACACACACGTATATATATATATATATATATATATATATATATATATATATATATATATATATATATATATATATATATATACCAGACAGAACAGACAGTGCTATCCCTGGATTCTGTAGTAGAATCTTGATAATAAAGGGCAGAAATAATAGTTTAATACAAACAATACTATCATACAGGTTAGAGAAATTAAATTCGTACTCTACCGAGTTTCGAACCTAGGTCCGTGAGTAATCGGCACCCATCGCCTTGCCTGCACGCACCAGCCCATATACCGACACGACTAAGCAGGCATCACCAAAAAGTGATGGCACTAAATCGGTGTTATACAAGCTTGTGCGTAGCAAACACACTCGCATGACGACCTAGTAAATAATTCTCATATATATGCACAGTCGTCCCAGATTCCTATGAAAGAAATCAAGGTATACAGGATTTTTGTATTACAAAGAATTATAAATATATAATATTATATTTTTATATTATAAAAATATAATATAGTCGTGACGGTATATGGGCTGGTGCGGGCAGGTAAGTGATAATGAGTCACACGTTCTGTACAACTTTAAAAAGAGGAAAGGTACGAATTGAGACTTTTTGAGTTAGCGTTGTGCAGAATTCCTTTGAATAATTTTGCAAGAGTTCTGGAAAAAAATGTTATAGTCCAAATATGACCACATTCTATTTCCTCAGAACAGTCCAATTAATTTTTCCTCTCGAATACTATATATGTACAACTTAAACACACCGGCATACTTTCAACAGGCACAAATGAAATAAAAATGATTCCAAAAAAGAAATGAATATGATTGTTCAGATATCTTCTTACGTACTATTTTTCACAACTATATTTCAGAACATACCTCCACAAGTCATTTCATGCTAATAAGTGAATTCGAAAGGTACTAATTCATGTGATTTATCGTACCAAAATGGAATTACTTAATGTTCTAAAACCGTCCAAATCCAATCAGCTAATCAGAAATTATCTAAAGGTAGGCATCACGACTGTGATTAGTACTTGTCAACACTTACGCATCTATATCCAACGTAGTTTTACGCTTTGAGAGACCCAGGTCATATAGGGAATTATAATTAATCTATTCTGTACAATTTACAACCAGTAATAGAAATTAAAAAGTTATATAACAATCATATACCATGAGTTCTTAAAGGTATAGATCTACAGAACATGCAAAGATTTATTGTTGATGCCTGACTCTTTGGACATGTTTACGTTTTTCTTGAATCTATAAGCCTTTTGGAGACGATTAGTTTTATTTTCTCGCTCAAATATACATAAACCCTGTTCTTGCAAGACTGCATCTTACATGGGATATCATTTTTTTTCTAAGACGCCTTGGAACACGATAAAGTTTTAAATGTCTTCACAAAGAAGTATAAATGCTAGCAATATACTAGCGAAGAACGGGAAGCTTCGGAATATGTGGGAAGAAAATAGGAAAAACTTATACTCGGAATACAGACTCACATTTCATACTTGCAGATTATGTTTCTGTTTGATCTTATTATTCTCTCATATACTATTTACTTTTTTGGTATTAGTGGAATTATATGAAAGTCTTGCATGAACCTTGTTTTTTATTTACGAACATGGTTGCCCACTTGGTTGCGGTCGATAGGTTCCATATACTCCAGTCATAGAGACATTCTCATTCTAAAGCTTACATCATTTAGTGCATACTTAGAAATTTCTGTTTTGTGGGTATCTTTTCAATCTTGCCTTCAGTGTTGTTTTTGTTTTCTTCGATTACAAGTCCAAATTGCGTACTAAATTGTTATGGCAAACGCAAGACCCAATAGTCAACATCGGGCAGAGAATTCCATCGATTATACTACTGCTATTATCAATTCACTAAATTTTTCTGAAATTTAAATCTACGTGGAGCTTCAAGTTCGCTCTCTGTGTTCAACAGAGAGAGAGAGAGAGAGAGAGAGAGAGAGAGAGAGAGAGAGAGAGAGAGAGAGAGAGAGAGAGAGAGAGAGTGGGGGTGGCATTTTCATATTTAAGTGATAATAATCGAGTTTTAGAATTTTATAACATTATAATTTTATTAAGAAACTTAAACAACAAATTGTTAAATACATCACTGTACCACGTAACCGAGCAATTTACCACATAATGTCGACCTGGTTTGCAACTTTGTATCATTGATAAAGATTGTAGAGAAATCGCCAGGTAAGTGCACACTTATTGTTCTTGTAGGTTACTTGCTGTAATATCTAGTTCAAAGTTTTAATCCAGCCCAAATTCCTTTTCTTTTTGACTCAATATTTCTGCGCAGTTTATCCGTTATGCATGAGATGGAAGGGGGGAAACATAAATCAGAATACAACTAGGACATAATTCCGGGGGCTCACAACGGTCTGGGGGCCCACCAGCGTCACAATTTCTAATTTATAGGGGCTTACTGGAGAAATTTTCTTAGGGCCCACAAATCCTGTCGGTGTCCCTTGTGTCTCTTATTTTTATTAATTCACTTTCAAAGTTTGCAGTCTTGTTACTATTTTAAGCAGACCATTGTTTTTAAATCAACCAACTTTTCGTCATGTTAAACTTGCTCCCGTAGTTAAGCTCTAGAACGTATTTGACCCAGGCAGACCAACAGTTTTTAACCCAGGCTGACCTGCAGTTTGTGACCCAGGCTGGTAGTAAGTGGCACCGTTTGTCTTTGCCTGTTTACTTGTCTTACTCAATGGATCGATTTGAAGGGATTCTTATGTTTGTGATACACAACGTTCTTTAAATATGCCTTTCAGACGTTCCTAAAATTCGATGTGGTTGCAGTACGTCCGGAGTATGTTTTACATTTGGTACATCAAGGTGGTACGTAACCACAAAAGACGGTTTGTACGTTTGTGGTTTATTTTTGTAACTAAAAATAGAATTTCTATCGAGAGTTTTAGCTGCTGTTCTGTAAATATCTTCTCTTCTTGTATGTATAATTTACTTTTTACCCTTGGATATATAGATATGAAAAATTTAACTTCATGGAATCAATATGTGCCCCCCCCCCTGGTAGATACTCATGGATTTAGGGC